>JAHZMX010003456.1:0-13818 GCA_027743895.1 Seira musarum
TAATAATTATATTTCCGTGTAGGCTTATAATAAGCAGCATTTTTTAATTCGTATTACGTCACTCACTGGATTTTTATGCAATAGCTGCGTTCAGAAGAAGTTCGAGTTCATGCACGATTGACTTTTCGACAGACAGGCATTGCAGAAGGATTCAAATGGAAATGTACTGTGGCCGTACTACAACCACAATCAGTGTTAATGAGGATTAATAGTAAAGCAAGATTAAATTCAAGCTGTGTTCTTCATTTAATCTAAAATACGAGCTAATGTTGGTAAACATTACTCATTTAAGTCCAGTCCAGATACCCAAAATCGAGTAGATTAGGTGCCATGATAAAAATGGCTATGGTTTAGGTTTTAGGTTGCTCAAAACTGAAAGAAATATTGTCTTTGTTTTGATGATGATAAACTCGACCTTGACCCTTTTGGTGCTTGCCACTAATACTGCTACCGAAAAAATTCTCCAGCGACCTTACCATTACAATGCAATGCCACACTAGCCTACATACCTACAGCAAATACTGAAGTAGGTAGGAATGCTACTGATTACAAATTGTGAGCTGACAGCTAGCATTTGTAGAAGAGCTATTACTGCTATTAGTTCAATGAGAAGTCGTAAATTATGTACGAGCAAAAATGTGTCCAGTCCAGTAGTTCAGCTCGCTCAGGAGAGACGATGTTATGTTATGTGATGGAATACCAACAAAGGATTTTTTCATGAAATGCTATTCCTATTTCTCGTGTATAAAAAATCCAGGGTCCAGGCTAGGCCAAAAAGGTCTTCACGTTTTACTTTCAGGTGCAGGTGGTACACAAAAGGAAGGAATATAAAAAAACGAAAGTCTATAGCGAACAAAGAAACGATGGATCTAGACCATGACCTAGTAGAATACTTTTACACCGTTTAATATGAAGATGCAATGAAATGACATTTTATGTATCTCTTCGAGAAAATTTCAGCTCCGATTCGCCCTTTCATTTTCATAATAAAAAATAAGTTATACATCACATTTCAGTCCTTCTTTGGTTTTCTAAAGAGAAGTTTCAAGAATAAAATTTATTTAATTTATCAAAATGGCATTTATATCAATTTATTTTATTTCTTGCAAGTTCATCGGTTATTGTCATCGTACAAGCCAGTATTGAACCGTTGGTCTCAGATATCCCCAATGCAAATCATTTGAGATTAGCCCTTCCAGGAAAAAATGTAAATCATAATTTTAATTTAATAAGACAGCTTCAAAAAACTTTTATGTTTTAATGTGATTTGTGTTTTCTTAGGATTCCAATCCTTCCATCAGCTCACGTCATTCATTCCGCTCCGAAGGAGAGTATCATTCTGTTTACGAGAAAGGACCTGTCGTACCAGGAGGTGGAGTGAAGAAGCAAGTATTTCTTCATTTCGGTGAGATTTATTTAAATGATTCAGCCATTCCTTAATAAATAAAGCGCTTCAAGGATCTAACATTTCGGATAATTCCTCCGACTCCACGAAAATCAAAAAGAGTGTACAAATCCCGATCATGAAATGTGTCAAAGAATTTTTTTTATACATTTTTAGGAAGACTACACCGTCTACGATGGCTCTCGTGAGCGCGTAATTCCATTCTTCGACCCAGAAAAATGGATGAATTGTGACTGTGACCTTGCCTTCCCCGCTGAACTGGATATCCCCCACAGATTTGCCGTATACCATCCCGTCACCGTCCAAGCCCCACTTCCAGTGGTTCCTAAGGACATGTACGCGGTCAAATACACAGGACACTATTACGCTTGTCCGGTTCACGTGAATCCTTATGAATTTGCCTGGTACAAGAATAACCAAGCTGTGAATCCGTGTCGGTGGATTTGGTATCAATCCGTTGAGGATTCTACCCAAAACCTCCGTCACAAATGAAAAGACTGAAAGAAATGTGTTCAGGAATGTCAAATGGGTTTTAACGGACATTTTTTAGGTTTGCTCTAATTTAATTATGTAATTTTTATTTATGACTTCTTGAATAACGGATTTGCAAAAATGTAAAAAAAAATTGTAGAATTTGAAAACAATATTATCAATAAATTGCCCATTTGAACTCATTACCCATTAATGCCAACTCTGATTAATTTTTTAAATTTAATTATGCATATAATTTTACTTTATTTACCTCTATAAAAAATAAATTTAATTCAAAACATGAAAAACGAATATCCAAGTCATAATTGCAGTTACAATTGTATATAAAGGATTAATTCTAATTGATCTGTCTGGTATATCGACCGTCTTGAGAATAAGGAACTTGACGTTTTGAACCAATGTCACATTATGGATCTCTGTCATTTCTGGGAGGAACATTCCTTCATATCTTTCTCCATCTGAGCCACGTATTTCTCTGAATCTTCGAAGCTGTTCAAAAATAATAAAAATTCAATTGTACCAGGAGACCATCAAAAATATTCGAATATTTTTCATAAATGAAATTCAAGAAGAGATCTGTGATAAATATTTTTCCCATAACTTGCTGCATTCAATTCAAGGCTGACTATTTTTCAATCACACAATTTTTTTTTTATTCAATCAAAATCTTACCTGCTTATGGGATATTTGTCGGGGATTAATGAAAACCACAAACTTTGCATCCTTCGAGCAGTACGGTTTCACCATGTATGTTCCAGTGTATTGGACATTGGTCAAGTCATAAGGAAATAAAGATGTTATGTCCAAAGGTCCATGGGCAACTTGCATAACGTCTTGAGGGAAAGCGCTTGTTAGAGCACCGCTGGATAATCCGTCCAACGGAGGATTATGCCTTCCATTGGCCTATTAAAAATGTTTTAAAAAATCGCATTTCCGTTATTGGAGTCATTTTAACGGATTTGATAACGTGTGTACCTCAAATAAGATGGACAAAACCAAAATTCCATGCTTCGATGCAGCAGCATCCAATAAAGTACTGAAGCTCTTCTTGTAATGAACCAAGAGCAATTCAAACGGATACAATTGTCCATCAATTGCGTGTTGAGCTCCGTATTGATTCTTCCTCGACCAAAATATGTCAATCTTTGCGAGAACATATTCCTCATTCCAGTCTTCGTCCGAAGGGCCACGAATTCTCGCTGAAGAAGTTGGTGTGCCTTCACGCAACTGAACCGTCACAACTGGAGAAGAAAAACACAATTTTAAATCTCGTTACAGCGGAAATGAAATTATTCATGATTACTTACTTCCGTTATCCATATTTTGAATATAGAAGCGGTCCCTTTTGACTCCGTACAGGCGATTGACTCGAATTCTCTTTGTCCATTCCTCCTCTGGAACCACCTTCGTGTCTTCAACTTCCTCTGTATCGAATTGCAGGTTTACCGTTGTACTTGGTTTCCCAGCCGTGAGACAATCCTTACTTCTTTCCTCGTGGTCCTCTGGTCGAGAAAAAATAATTTTGAACATGATGCAAAAATTCATGGACCAATCCGTTAAGCCAATAGCCATCTCTGTTTAAAATATAATTAATTTACCGTCATCATCCTTATCATCATCATCATCATCCGGAGGTTCGCCACCTTCATCATCGTCATTATTATCATGATCATCGTCCTCACCACCTACAAAACGAACGTATTCGTAAAATAAATCCGTTAAGTTCTTTAAAATAAATTATTTTTATGAGTTTACCGGGCGAATCTGAATCATCATCATTGTCGTGCCCATCATCAGCGGCAGGTGGGGGGTGTCCACCTCCACCACCATGATCATCAGAGTGTGGAGGATTTGCTGGCGGGTGTTTTACGAATCTGAATCATCATCATTGTCGTGCCCATCATCAGCGGCAGGTGGGGGGTGTCCACCTCCACCACCATGATCATCAGAGTGTGGAGGATTTGCTGGCGGGTGTTTCGCCGGAGCTGGAGGTTTCCCTCCGTCCGCTGAGTCTGAGGGTGAAGGCGCCTTTGCAGCGTCAGCTCCATCTGAAGGCGGCGGTGGTGGTGGTTGCTTTACAGGAGGGGCTTTCGCTGCATCTGCGGGTGGATCCTTTGCAGGCGGTGGGGCTTTTCCTCCCGCAGAATCTGGAGGAGGTGGCTGTTTTGCAGGAGGATCTTTCGCTGCATCTGCGGGGGGATCCTTTGCAGGTGGTGGGTCTTTCCCTTCAGGAGAATCTGGGGGAGGTGGCTGTTTTGCAGGAGGTTCTTTCGCTGCATCTGCGGGTGGATCCTTTGCAGGTGGTGGGTCTTTCCCTCCAGCAGAGTCTGGGGGAGGTGGATCCTTTGCAGGAGGGGGATCCTTTGCTGCTGCTGGTGGTGGATCTTTTGCATCTGGCGGTGGGTTATCAGAATCCTGGTCTTGACCTAAAACTGGGGAAAGGAGAATTATGCCTGCTAATAAAATATATAGCACAATAAATGACCTCATGTTTCTGGAAATCGGATCATGAAAATTATTATGAGCAGAAGATAATGATAATGGAGGAAGACATCTAACATGCGTCAGAGGAAAAATTCTAATATTCAATAAAGGAAAAATTTTATTATTTAAAAATATTCACTATTAGCGACTGTGCTTAAGTTTGACAATGGTCAAAGATCGCGTCTTAGGCTGTTATAACTGCAGGGTTTTGCAGTAATTACATTGCTTATAACGGACTTTGTGAGTTTTTTTTCTTGCTTTGTCAGTCTATCGGAACGAATCCTTCAAACGGTTAAAGTCAGGAACCTTGGTCGCACAGTTAATTACTGACTTATGTAGTCTTTGATTTTACCATTAATTAATCAATTGTTTCATGAAGTACGTACCTAACGACATTTGATCTGCAGTTCTAAGTTCTAACTCATCAAAAAATAAATTATGCATTTCAATACTCTCTCTCGTAATCTTGGTGTCAGCAGTGCATTTTGCATGCAAATAAAATTCTGGACTGGATGCAAATGTTTTTTTCTTTTTTATTTTAACCAACAAAAGTCAGCAGCATAACATTAACAACATGCTTATAACCTATGTAATCCTTACATAATTTTCAATATCATTTTCTTTTGTCCAGTTACATGCACACACAACACTCTTAAATTAAAATTATTTCTCTAAAAACTAACTGCAATTTTTGGAAAATTACAATCAATTTTTTTGCTACTATTTTTATTTTTCTTGCCACAATATTTTTCTCCTTATTTGAACTGGCATCATTTTTTCATATAAATATATTATATTTTTTTCATCACAAACCACGAAAGATAATTAGTTTAGAGCTACCAATTTTGGCATCATCATAACATAACTCAAAACTATAAAATTATTTTTTTAAAGTGGCCAAGCCAGGCCAGAATTGACATTGAAAGCCAATTTGAATGTCTGCAGGATTTTTCGTGATAGCAATTGAAACAAAATGTTAGGAACAATTTAAGGGGAAAGTATCTCATCTAAAATTCGTTTTTTTATGCATTTTTATTGACTAGATCAGTATGATTAGCTACCCCTTGAATGAAGATTCGCAAATATTTTTTTACAGTACCACTTTACAATTAGCTTTACTGAAACAATCGGTGCCATTCTCTTCTTATCTCATCCCTGGCCTATGAAAGTGGGATTCAATCTTTTCCTGATGTCGTAACTCGTAAATATTCACATCCATTTAGAATTTTTTGGGTTTATTTAAAAAAAGTAATTTTAATTTCATGCGGGGATTAAATTTTCCCGCGTTTTTTTGGTAAAGGAGGGGGGTTCTAGGGTTTAAATGGGCATTTTGAATTCTGCTTGGGAATTTCAAAAGCAAATTTTCCTCAAATCTACAAAATAGTTCATTGTTATCCCTTCCGATACATTTAATTTTTATTAACAGTTAAGCAATTAATTAATTAATNTTTTTGGTAAAGGAGGGGGGTTCTAGGGTTTAAATGGGCATTTTGAATTCTGCTTGGGAATTTCAAAAGCAAATTTTCCTCAAATCTACAAAATAGTTCATTGTTATCCCTTCCGATACATTTAATTTTTATTAACAGTTAAGCAATTAATTAATTAAAAATTAATTAAATATTTAATTAATAATTAATTAATTAATGAGTGAATTAACTCTTACAGTTCCGATTTCCAATCCAAACAAGATTATTTACGTCCATTTTTTAAACATTTCATTTCTTTCTCTTTTCAGGTAACACAATTCCATGTCACGTGTATTTTCATTTCATTTCAGGTAACAATTATTCCAAAACCATTTTCCTCTCAAGTTTCTTTTTAGGTACATACATTATCCTTTTCAAAGCACTTTTTTTCTAGAAAGCAAGTACCACCAAAGGAATGTAAAGCAAATCCAAATCAAAAAAATAATAATAATTTTTAATAAATTCAGTCAATCGCAGAGTACCCCCAAAACGTTAAAAACTGTAATAATTTTTTGTGTGAAATAATTTATCCACTCCAAAAACAAACTTGAATAATAATAAATAGCACTTAACTTAAACAGCTTAACAGGGATTTGAGTGAGACTAGAAGAAACTACAAAAAATATTTTTTTCTTAAAAAAAAATTTAGGGCATTTCATCATCCTTAAAAATCGTTGATGTTTCACCCTAAATGAATTTGATGCTTTTGTCGGTTTTTCATACCGAAAAACAATCATTTTTTTGGCTTTCTAAACAATTTAAAATTTTACAGCTACATTCATGGCAAAACATGGCTACATTACAACAATACAAAGCAAATGTGATCTGGTAACTTTTTTTCTCCCTTCTTTCATTTTTTGTAAAATTTTTTCGAGTCGAGTCGAGACTTAAATGCATTTTCTTTTAAAACTTTTTCAATTTCAGTTGCATTTGAGAATGGTCGTTAGCACAATTTGAAGTAAAATTGAGAGAAAGAGGAATCCAGTGATGGCAGAGTTGAGGAAGCCTCCATATCCTGATGAGTTGGCACCATTATTATCCATATCCTTTGGGAGTCTATCCCCACTACCGTTACCTCTGCTGTTAATATCTTTTTGAGCAATCTCGAATAGGGCATCATCATTCACAGGAGGGTTGCGGTCTGACTCTCCAGCATCGGGCATTCTTTCTCGAACGACACGGTCGAAGAAAAGGGCTTTACGGTTCAGTGTGGGCTGGGTAGGCCGGTTGTTATCTTCGAGGTCTTTCATGTCCGCATCTTTGGATTCTGTGAAAGCTTTCCACTGAAGAAAAAAATAGATTCAAGTTAGTTTACCCTCCACATCCCAACAAGCTCGCTTCATTCATGTTCTTTAATTACCTGGCGTCTTGAAATTGGCACAGCCTTCCTGAACACTGTCCAGTGAACGACTTCGTTACAGGAAGGTGTCGTAAGAGATCCATAATACCGCCATAGGCTAAGGTCATTTGGGAGGAGGGCGGAAACATTCAAAGGAGTGTCAACTTTCACCAATTTTCCAGTGGGATCATCCACCCTTTGAATTGCCTTCACGATTGGCTCAAGTGCGTAGTTCTCTTCAGAGGATATCTATTTAAAAATAAAAATAAATAAATTTTTCAAACAAATATATTAAATAGATCAAATTATTTCCAAAATAAAAAGCTCACCTCAAAGAAAATACCAAGTACCGCGAGGCCCCTCCTGTTTTTGCTTGCCACAGCGTCCGTGAGAGACTTGAAGTCATTACTGTAATGAACCAGATGAAGCTCGGCCACATACCTGAAAAAAAATGATTGATTGGTAATCATAATCATGATTGATTGATTGAAGTCCTCATCGTGAACCTTTGTCACTTCGCCCACTAGCATAATCCTAGTCACTAGGGATATATGTATAAAATCAAATTCATTTTGATGGAATTTTTTTAACACAATCAATCTCACAATCCGATTCCTTTGCATTGCATTGTAATCGCACTTTGCACAAAAACAATCGAAAACACTTGAAAGTCCTCCCCGATAGTTTTTTTCATTTAAGTAGACTGATTGATCATGTACGGTGGTGAATTTCCTATAAGCATCCCTGAAGGATGCCGAGATAACTTCTCCGCTTCCGGTTCTTGTCAGTATGATCCAAATGAGTGGCGTAGGATCACCGTCTCCGGTCCTGCTCCAGTAGGACTTACACTTGAAGTAAACGATGCGGCATTTCAAGTGACCGGGAGCAATCACGAGATTACAATAATCGGGGATCGAAACAGAATTCAGGTGCCGAGTGGACGCAACATTTCAATTCGATTTGAAGGACGTGAAAACGAAATCGTGATTAGAGGACTTGGATCAATGTCTCAAGACGCCCCCGAAGAGATAGCAGCGGAGTTCTTTGTCGTAAACTGCCACTGAGGATTCCAGTTCAATTCGGAGTGGAGGGATTGAAGATCATGTCCCAGCTAGGATGGAGCTGAAACAGTTCAATGATGAACTCCAAGGGGACTTGTCAGCCATTCGTTGGACCTACGTAAGTCTGCAAAGGGAAGTGGATCGCCGTCGTGGAGAGAGGGGACAAGGAGATCGTTGAATTGGATACTTTAACCTGGATTGTTCTATGAAGGTCATTCATTCCTCATCACCAAAAGTGGACTACCAATTTCTTAATCACCAATTATCACTAACCAATTTTGTTCTATGAATTTATTTTTTGGCCAAAATAAATGATTTTAAGCAACTTTTCATAATTCCGTATTTATAGTCAAAGACCTCTCTTATTGATCACTTTTCACTTAATTTACTCTCAAAAATGGACTATTTTAAGTAACGGGACATACCCATTTCAAGTCACCATCAAATACCAGATCTGATGTGAGGGAGTCTCCAAGCTGAATTTGGACTGCAGGGGAAAATATAAAATCCGTTATAACATAATTTTATAATCAGACTTACTTAAAAAATGTAATTATGTTGAATTTTGTAATTACTCGTATGTCCATTATTTTTTATCATGAACTTATTGTGAACATCCAAGTACGGCTTGTTGAAACGGAGACGGATACCGCTCGGATGGTGTTTTGTATTCTTCAAGTTAAAGTCTATTGGGGATTGCTGCTTCCCGGTTTGACACTCACCACCCCATGTTTGAGGGTCTAGAAATGAAAAAAATGAGCAAAATTAGGATTGATTATAAATTATTTTGTGGGAGAATTCGATGGAGTTGATAAAATTACTTACCACAATCAGTATTTTTGTAGCACCAATTATGGTCTGAAATGAGAATACAAAAAGTTATTTTAACAAGACGTAATGTACTTTTAAAATTTTTGTATACTTTGACTGTTTTCATATTAACACTAAAGCTAAATGACCAATCAACAAACACGTTTATTACGTAATGTTTCTCATGATGCCCCGTAAACAATAACAATAATAGAGTAAACTCAAATAATTAGGCATGGTAGAAATGATGAATTCGTTTATAGAAACTTTATAATTTTATGAAGAGCAATTAAGAATGTAACTTTGGTAAAAATGTAAAAATGGTCTGGGACGAACTAGCATGTGGACCAGTCAAATCCCAATGTTCTTTTCATTGCGACTTACATCTGGGAACAACTCAAACCAAATTCTTTGAAACTTGAAACCCTGAAACGTTTGCTAGCATTTCAATCCCCTTTCATCTGTTTGCAAAACATTTTCGATTTCAAAGTAGGAGTATTCAGATTATTCGCGAATTTTTGCACATACCCCTTGCAGTTTAAATATGAAGTCGTGCAAAGTGAAAAGTGATTATGAAAACGCAACTCAAGTATGCTTAAGTTAAGGATCTTTCAAAATTATTCTTTCATTTTTATTCATCGCAATGCAATCCGTTTGCTTATTTCATTTCAGCTACGTTTTCAAAGCCTATTTGATTTTCGAATCATTCATTTCACTTATCTTCCTCTGTGAAGTCTTTCCTATTCTTTGTCATTGAGTCGTACTACCTCCGTACCTCCAAGTGAATTCGTGTGTAGGAGGATTACATAAATCCCCCTTAACAATTCGTATTTAAATGAACTTGTCTGCTCCTTCCGAATAGTAAAAGGTAACAAAAAAATCTTTTAATTCATTCAAATGCAAATTACCCCAAACTTTAGATAAAACAGATCCGGACAGACTTTATTCAACTTCAACTTGACTTGAACTGGAAACTTTTCTGTCTGGATATTAGCATTAGCAAGTCATTAGCATACCATGAACTTTGTACTTTTTGTCAGTCCCATCCCATGGCCAAGGCTTGACAAGACTCAAGATGGTTAAGTAAGAGGATTACATAATCTCATCTCATCTCCGCTTACTTAAGTGCACGAGGAAACGGATACTGTTTACTTATGAATCTGAACGGGTTACATAAATGCATTAGAATAGACTAATCCAGTGATTATTCCAACTTGACTCTTACTTAAGCCTAGCCGAGCAAAAGCTGCATGATCATCATGAGAATTAAAGTCACACTTTTCCTCACTTAACTAAAGTAAAAATACTCGAGTACTAGACTCTTGAATAGGAATGATAATGAAGTGGAAAACGGTGAAGAGTACACCCTTCACATAAGAACATTCCTCAAGTGAAAAATATTCCAAGTTCCAAAGTTGGAGGTCGCGAATATTGAGAATCCATTTTCTACAGTTTCCAAGACTTGACTTGATGAACTTTTCGGTGAAAAGTACAAGTGGAAGTGGAACTACTCACTCAGTCTGTGGAGAGCTTTTTTGATAGAAATTACAAAATGAAATGAGCCACACAAGCCAAAGCCAACCCAGACGAAGGGGGAATCGGGAATTGCTGTGCTCATCAAAGTCAATTTTTTTTCACCAAGTCGCCCAAAAAATCTGGAGAGAATAAAATTCGGAGAAGTCATTCCGAAAAATAACTTTAGCCCAATTCATTAACTTCCATTTTGTAATTATTCACAGAAGACTTTTTGTTTTGAGATATATAGATTGTCTCAAGAGAATGGACTTTGGCATTTGGAGAAGTGAGTGGGTTAACCCATGAATGGGTTAAGTATATGTCTGTGGCGTATTTTGTTGAATCAGACACAGACGGCGACAAAATAAATATTATTGTAGCAGTGAGGTGAACCATGTTTAAACGGAAACGGGGGAAATAAAGCAAATGGGAAAGAAGATAAAGGAATGAATTTTTCAAGAGAAAGTTTAGGAAGGCCAAAGAAGAAGCCTAAATTATGGGACTGGAGATACATGGGTTACGATCAAGCCCTAACCACTACATAAGGACACTTCCTAACACGGATTTTGTTCCAATAAACAAGTTTTCAATTCAACTTTGAAGATGAAATGATCTTGGATCAAAACGGATATATGCTGGTTAAAAATTAGTTTTTCTTTTACTGGAAAAGTCCTTTTATAACGTATTTGTGGAAATACCACAGACAAAACTCTGCGCAGTCGTTCAGCTCCATACTCATAATCCTAGATCAACATTAACCTTTTCTTAATATACTTATAAGAGCAGTTATTCGTCAACAATTTAAATTTTACAAAACATCGTATTAAAATAAGACAGAGATGGGTCTGGTTTGAAGTTGTAAATAAACGTTACATACCGATAGCTCTTGTGTAAAAAAATCATGCAGCAAAAGAAATGGAATTTCCAAAGAATTGGACTTAAAATTGAATTAATTTTGTTTTCAGATACACAGGGATTTAGGAGAATAGCCGTGATTTCAATATTTTTCTAGTCATTTTAATTGATTGATCAACTCCAATTACAATTGTAATAGATCAGTATAGTCTAGCTTTAGTATCGATAGTAGATGATGACTGATTGGTTTGTATTCATTTAGCAAAAAAAATATTGACTTCGCATGAGCAAGAGCATTTGGTCAACATTGAGAATTGTACTATTGTATGTAATATTATCTACATAAGTAATAATACCGTTTACTGTAGTAAACGGTATTATTACTTATGTAGATGCGCTTTGATCCGATCCCTGCAAGAGTTATAAACCATTATGCAAAGGATCCAACATTTTTTTTTAGATGTTACAGCCACAAAATGTCAAATAGATGACGAGTTCTAATAGATGCAAATCAAGTCTCTTTTAACTGAATTCAATTGATTCCTTTAATTAATAAGTAATTAAAATTCCATCATAGAAAGCTAGAGAAAGTTGAATAAAGTTATTATTCCGCCACAATCATGAGTTCCAGAGATATTACTACTAAAATTCCATCATATTTAAATCCGTTATCGCAATTCAAGCTAAAAAGTCTAGCCGTTACGGTGGATCTTGAAAAAATGAAGAAACATGCCCTTCCACAATGCCTAAATCAAATCCAAAACTTTATCCATAAACTTTTTCTTTCATCTTCCAAAAGAAAGAATCAAAATTGAATTCAGAAAGTTCCACAGGTTCAACAAAGTCAATATATGTAATTTAATTCAATTCATATTCCCATTCAATCCAAATCTAGAAATCCAGACTAGGACTAGGCAGGATCATGATTAGATCTGATATTTTATCTATTTGTACAGATATGATGCAACAAGCAATTTAATATAGTCAAACTCAAACACTCAATTTAAAAGAACAATTTTTTATCGTCTTTGCGAGATCCAATCCTTTGTCAAACTTTTTGGCAGGATGTTTAATGTTATGACATAGGAAGCAAGTAAGTTTATGGATTATCATGGAAAAGAAAGAAAATTCTATAAACAGAAGTGACCTGAGTTGATGGGTCGACATAGAAAGTCAGTTGGGTGGGTAGGTTTTAGAGTGGGTCTTAAACAGAATTTAAACCAAACGTGTGGGTTTTTATGTTTTAGTAAACTTTCGTGACCCTTAAGCTTTTCAGGCGTGCCTAGAATTATATGCGGCAGTCAAGATTCTTCATTGGTGGTGACGTCGATAATGGAAATGCATAATAGTTAGGAAGGAGTAATTTGCATTTGTTGATAAGGGCTGAATTCAAGTTTCTTTCGATGTTATAATTTCTAATTCTCATTTTCCCCACAAATGAAAATCCGTTATTGGTCCAGTTCATAAGGAGCATGTAATAATCTTAAAATTTTTCCCATAGTTTACATCCCAATTTCTTGCTATCTCTGTCGTATTCTTTCCTCGTTTCCAATGGAGCCAAACCAAAGGCGATTCGGAACCTCGCCACAACACCACCAGAGCCGGAGCCAACGCAATTCCAAGTTGAATATGTCTTTTGAGTCGTGGATTAAATTACTTAAATGTTCTACGACACGAGGTATGCCTCGATGGCCTTGAAAGAAGTACTTTTATCTTGTGTTCATTCCTATGCTTCTATCTACTCCAGACTACTTTGTTTCTTGACAAAAAATGAACTATTTTTATTTCACAAAAAAGAAGATGATTATTAAAGCAAACAAGCCAGGTGAGGTATGTAGATCCAATCCAAATCCTAATCCTAAAGTCATTTTGGAAGTAACAGCAGCTGTGGTTGTGATCGTAATCTCAATCGCTATTTGTATTCGTCATGTCGTAAATCAAATAGATGAATGAAATGGACAAATTATTTTGTCGTAAATGAAGTGGGTAACGCCATTTGGAGATGAACATGTCACATGGCGTCTTGTTCTGGATCAACCTTTTGGACTTGGCCGGTACTTTGTTGTCGTCTCCTTTTTCATTGTCAATGCCAAGGTTGTGATGCAAAATAATGAAGTTAGGAATGAGGGCGTAAAATCATCGCTTATGAAGAAGGGTTTTATTGCAGCCGCTGCAAACATCACAATCATTTTGACATGAAGTGGAGCAAATGTCAATTAAGCGCTGGAAACATTTGTGATTTTGCTAACAAGGGAAGGGCCCCGAGTGCCCCCCCTAATCGCATATACCAGACGTACTGTCTTGATCAGCATTTTTTTCTGTATCAGAATCTGTCTTCAAATCACTGCGAAAATGTCTGGGTGATTTTTAATTTTAATTTTTATATCAAAT
>JAHZMX010003457.1:0-13477 GCA_027743895.1 Seira musarum
AGCCTCCCTCCAAAGATAGCCTCCCCCTTTGGAGCCAAGTTTGAAAAGATAGCCCCCCCTATCTTTAGAAGTTTTACGGTTGTATGAATTTAGATCGAGCGGAACCCCATAATCAGCCTCAGCATCGTTTTGTCGTCGTCGTTATGCTCTGCTGACTGAATGATGATGATCATCATCAGCAGCAGCGGTATAGCTGCAACAACACCCCCACACAAACTACGAGCTTTCTGTTTCTTTAGAAATCGCCATAGTTATATATGGAAAATATTAAGCCCCGTCGTCGTCTCCTTCTTCTTCTTCTTGCTCGCTCGAATGGGTGCACAAAAAAATCTGTAGTGAAAATGGTTGATGATGAATAGAGAATGATTTTCTGTTGGCTCGACATATTATTTTTTTCGGTAATGACTTCAGCTCTGGAGTCAGAGTGAAAGCAGAAGCAGGCCCCTCTCGTCGTCATAATAATAATAACAATGAGGACCTTGGCTTCGCTTTTGCTTGGCTAATGTAGATCCAGAATCCAGATCCCATTGTCGAGCAAAAAAATCTCTTGCATTGTTCCCTCTTGGAACAATGCAATGAGGGCGAGTTGCGAGTGGATCGAGCTTGGAGCAAAACTATAAAGAAAAGTATTTTATGATGACTTTCTCCTTCACTAACCTTCTATAAAAAGTTTTTAAAAGCAGAGTGGAAAATCTTACAAAGCTAAGTAAAAACTCGAAAAAGAGCTGATAATGATGTTGATGATGAGCTAGTTTTTGCGCTTGGCTATTAATGTGAAAATAGTTTTTTGTTGCTGGTTTTCAGAGCGAAAAACCACACTAAAATAAATTGCTCTTTAGGTCGTCTTGTCTGTTGGTCTGGTCTGGTCCGTGAAGTGAAGTTTTCTGGCTTGGGCTTGGCTTTTCATAATGTCCTATTGTGTTGTCCTTGTCTAAAGTCTGGAATAATCAGTGGAGCTTAAATCTTCTCCTTTTTTGTCGTGGGAGGGAGGGAGGAAGTAGAAAACCATCATCAATTTTATCTGGGGGACGTGGACAATAAAAAGTGCGATAAGCAATAATAAAGCCGTATTATATTTTTGAGCGTTTTACTATTCCATTGCAATGTGAAATAACGTGAACTTTGGCTATTTTGTCGCGACTTTCCCATTACGACTACAACAAGTTTTGCTCTCTTCAGCTCTGACAATGTGCAATGTGAAGTAGTTAGCTTCAGTCGTTTGATTGGATGATGTAATGTAATGAGGATGACACTCTTCATTCGAGATAATCAGGAGCAGATATGGCTCCATTATTTCCCTCTAAAGACCACTTCAAAATGGAATCGAGGTTGAGGTGGCCAGTGCCAGACCATGGAGTAGTCGTAGTCATTCCAATCAAGTTTTTTTTTGAGAGATGGACGTGCCTGGCGTCGCAAACCAAATTTCATTCGTGAACAATATTGTGCGAGTAAATAACTATGTAGTATAGTAGTATTATTGGTAGTGTGTATGTTCTACTACTAGTCATCCGAATGAAATTGATAAGAGTCCTATTTTTGTCGGCATCATCCTCATCTAACACAATACGTTATTTTTTTATCTCTTCACTTTAGTGATGGGCTAACCTGCGGCATTTTTACCAAACCATCCATATCCTCACCACATCCGATTCTGCTTTCCCTTTTTCGAATCTTTTTTTGGAGTCAAAAGGAATTGGATGTGTGTAAAGTTGGTAGTTGTATTGACCAGTAGAATTTTCTGTGGCTCCCTGTCCCGTTTTGCTTCGCTTGGCTTTTACTTTTTGGAAAAAGAGAAGAGAACACTGAACGCAACACAACAACGAAAGCAAAATTCACAGCGTTATTTGTTCCTCCGTATCTGGGCATTGTGTGTGCTTTGCTTTGAGCTACTGGACCGGGCTAGAGAAAAAAAAGAAGAGAAAGTCATTACTTGTTACGAGGAATGAATTATGCAGTATTTACAGTTTGCTTGATACACGAAATGCGACCACATCCATTTAGTGTGATAATAGATCACTCTCGAAATTTCATTTCAAATTCACTGAATTCCTCGGAGGAAAAAAAGGGTGAAAAATATTCAGTTTTTGTGGGTACTCTCAGGCTGCTTTGTAATTTGTGTAAATGAATATTGCATACTTGATGTGGAAATTGAATTATCTTCCCTTTTACCCAGATGAGGAAGAGGAAGAAGGAGGAGAAACAGAAACGTCATGTCATGACACGACACGACATGAACTCAAACTCGAGTCAAGTCAAAGTCAAACTGATATAGAGCATAACACAACATAATTTTGATTATGTATGGGGGGATTGTGTTCTATCCAAAAAAAAATAAAAATATTGTACCATGTAAAGTGTAACTCTCAAAGTTTCCACTTTATGCAGAGTAAATACATCACGTCCAAATTTTCATTTTTTTAGGAAAGTGAAAGCTATGGAGCTGGAGTGAAAACCAAGATGATTTTTTCATGAATGTTCTCAGTTCACAAAGTGAAATATGGAATGAAGTCAACCAACCATTCTAATATTTTTCGTGTATGATGATCATGATGATGTATGATGCAAAGGCAGTGGAGCAAGCAAGTAGCAAGCAACATCAACATCGTCCTCATCATCATCATCATCTCCCTTGTTCTTCCTCATCTCAAGCCAAGCCAGTGACTGACTGAGAGACAGTAGCAGAAGCAGCCAAAGTCTAGTCGCAGTGACAGGCCAAGCCAGGACTAGGACGCTAGGTTTAAAAAAAGGGAAAAGCGAAAGTTAAAGTTGCTGTAAAGGCTTAAGCATCTTTACTTTTTGTTGTTGGGCTGCCAGCAAGCCAAGCCAAGCTGAAGCCAGAACCTGATTTTGAGAAGAGAAAGGAGCTTTTCAGTTGAACAGAGAAAATTAAGAGAAGAAATCTACTACTAAAGTAGATACATAAACTCAAGGCTCGGTATATCGTTCATAGATGACATGGTCGACACAACAAGCGTAATATAATTAAAATGATTTTAATTAATTTTTGCACAGATTTTCCCTTGTCATGATTAAAAGTGCTCAAGAGCCCACTTCCATCGCGCTCATTAAGAATGTTTTGTTGTTTTGCTTAGGTATGAAGTCTTTGTTGAGTTTATTGTTGAATTTGCAATTTGAAATTGTTAAATTAACCAATGAATTTGGTAATCAACATGTTCGATATATAGGGACTCAAGTGTAAGTATATTTAGGTTTTGCCTATTTCATACGAATATACCATCCTGGTTTTTCGAAGGGGAAAGTTGTAGTTGTAAGTTGATGACACAGCATTACGAAAGCGGTTATTTCTATGGTGTACGGTCGTGGTGGTAAAAGCTAACTCTGGAAAACTAACCCATATAAAATCTTGTACGGTTCTTACTTGTAAGGGCAAACCAACGCATCTCCCTCCATTTTTCCTTCCTTCTTACTTCGTCATCGTCACTGTATCATCGCTCCAGCTTGGATGTTCATATATATGCTTTCTATAAGAATATATTTTTTTTGTTGTGTGGTCTGGTCTCCTCTCATTTGAACAGGATACTCACATGCATTATAGCTTCTTTTTCGTAGTTTCTCGTCACTTTGGTTGAATGTTGGCTTCGTCTCTTTTTCTACTCTCTTGATAATGGTGAGATCCTGGGAAAAATAACTTTAAAGCTTCTATTCTGGATGGATGGAAGTGGAAGAGAAGATATAGGTTCAATGTATTATACTTACTTGGATTTTTCTGGGTATACTTTTGGGTATGATTCAGAATTTCGGATGTTGATGATGCATGCATTCTTCAGTTTCCAGTCTTCGAAAAAAAACTTTGTGATTTTTTTCTCCCTCTTCCCATATTCATTCACATTCAAGACAACTTTTTTCCTGGAAACAGGAACTCTGAAGGAAGAAAGCAAGTAGCTAGCTGGATGCTAGAGCTCTCCAGCTCTTCCAATCCAGCATTGATTTCGCTTATGGGAATGCAGTGTAAATGCTCTCACCCCGCGTTTCGTTCCAGCTTTCTGAGCAAGCAAAGTTGGAGTTGTAGTCTTGAGCCTGGAGACTTTCAGTCCCGGAGAAAGAAAGAACGAACGAAAGATGCTTTCTTTGTGGTATGGTGTAGTGCGGTGCAGCTCTTCTCTTTCTGATTGAGATATAGAGAAGATGAAACAGCCAGAGTTGTAGTCACTACGGAGTCGACTTCCTCTCCGAATACATCACATCACATCTCGCTGTGAATCTCTGCAGGAAACCTAGCGCAAAAAAAAAGTTTCATGATTTTTTTTCCGTTCCAATATAATCACAAAGTAACAACAGCTGTAAATGTAATACAAAGTAAAAGTTTTATCGACACATTAAAAGTAAGTGAAACTAAAACAAGGACAACAACGACTACAGAACAACACAACATCCAGCTCATTTCAGTACCTCACATTTTCTATTTACAAAGTTGATATTGGAACTGGGGAAAGTAAACAAATAAAACCGTTTCCAATTATTCCGGTATCATCAATATATTTTTTTTCGTGTGTCCACCGCAAGCAAAAATTAGTAAAAGCCTTCCGCATATATATTGTGTAACAACATCACTTTACATTTTGATAAAAAAGAGAGAAGCAGTGTGCTTGGTAGATTGTGGAAGAAAGAGAAAGGGTGATATAAGCACGTGCTTGGTTACCTACTCTCTGAATATTTGACATCTTTCGGACTGTCACTCGTTAAAAGAAGTGAAATTGACATTACTTATTCCACGTTCCACCTCTTATCTTCTATTTTTTATGTCAAGCCAAGCCAACGATTCAGATCGAGATCGAATCTTAAAACGAAAGTGAGTTGAGTTGAGTGAGTGATATCCTACATCCATCAATTTGAAATAACTTATTTTTACGAGTCCATTTCACCGTAAAATCCCTCTTTTTAGGTAAAATTTCTTCTGTCTCAATTCATTTTCCAGTGGAGTTAGATAAAATACTGTAGTATAGCATAAGTTTTCATAGTGGTTTTTCAAGCCTCTATGTACTTTTCCAATTTTGAGAAGACGAAGAGGAGGAAGCCTTACTAAAAGTTTAATTTCTTTTTTTTCTTCTTTGGCCAGATAGAGACACAGAATAAAAAATTCTGAGCTTCAGATGAGATAGATGTGACGAAGGAGAATTGAAAACGGAGCTTCACAGAAGGAGAAATTAAATCAACAAGAAGAGGGAAAACTACACATTTCTTCACTTCACTCTCTTTCTCTCTCTCTCCAGAAAAAAAAAGTTTCACTTGAAATTCTCCTCAACTAAATCTTCGTAATCTGTTCCTGGAACTGTCAACGACCGGGAAGAGCTACAGCTACAGAACTTTTTTTCCCTATCTCCTGCCGGTGGCGTAGGTGTATTTTTCATCCAAAAGGAAAATTTAATAAACAAATAAATCAAATACGGAAAACAGATGGGATCTCTGACTTGACTTCACCGGAAAAAAATATATTTGTACTTTTTTGCGCATTTCTCGATAAAGTGAATGTGATCGCTCGATCTGGTTATCATCGCAAAAAAAAATTAATTTCGAACTGGAAGATAGGCTCGCACATGATAAATTTGTTATGACTGTAGTATGACATGACCTGTTTGAACTTCAAATTAAGGACGACACTACAACTACAACTTCTTTTATGAACTCTCATTTCCGGGAAGAAAGTAATGAAATAGTGAAGAACCCTTTTTATTAATTGCTAGTCATAAAACATCTCGTTGAGTGAGGTTCATCATTTCCTCTATAGTCTAGGAAATATTTTTGGGAAAAACTCATCAAGCAAGCTTCAAACTAATCACGTTTTTCCTGTAAAATACGTCGTCAAGCTGAACGTGATAGGGATGACGCTCACCTCATTTCCAGGAGCCTTCTTCTTAGTGTCCGCAGCGATCACGGTCCCCGTCCTCCTCATATTTGCGTAAGCAACAAGAGCATAATATAGATTTTTATAAGGCCATTACCTACTTTTTAAGCTCATTCCCACCACCGTAATTTCGAACGTTTCACTATCGACCGGAATCATAGAATATTTTTTATTATCTCCATCTCCACACAAAAAAAATTCACTATTGTATTGTATATGGCATAGAGTATAGAGAAGTATGCGCATTCTTTTTTTTTCGTTTTATAAGTCGCTCGGAAAATTTTTATTGCATCTCATTCTCATCACATCACGTCTCCTGAACTGAAAATTTGCATAGGATTCGTAGTGTACACAAAAAGACTTCATTTTCCATTCCATCTTTTATACCGCTTCAGCGGAGTAAAAGTAGTTTAATAATCGGTGTATGGGTACGCAAAGTTGTAAAAAATGGAGGAAAACTCATAATCATAAGAACAGGGGAGCTCGAGAGAAAATGGAGACGCGTTCAAACCAAACCAAGCCATCATGCATGTAGTTCTCTTTTTTTATGTTGGACAATGTCGTTACAAAAGGATGCAAATTGTACTGTTCTCTGGTAATTGCCATGGCAATAGGAATAGGAATAGCAACGCTTGGTGAATATTCTGGGGAATGGTAAATGCGTAAAGTTAATGCTACCTAGCCTAGCTAATATGGTACTACTAGTCGCCAGTCAGTCATTCATTTGATTGCGAAATTCTTAAAGATGTTCAAAGTTAACTTTCTTTGCATTACTTATGTTGCAGACATGCAATGAAGTAAAATCTCAATGTAACGGACAAAATTATTTAAAGAGCTATTTCTAGACTTTGTACAACGACGGTATATCGAGATTTGACTTTAACATCGTCATCTGGTGATCTAGTTTAGATTAGGTTTCAAATTATCGGAAGATGTTCTGTTAGGCACATGTCCTATAATTGTATTGTGGGATTGTCTGTGGACTATGGACACCCTCATTTTCTTACTGATGTGATGTAATCCATTTCCCCTTTCTTTTCGAGCTTCCGAATTGATAGCTCATTTTGGGTTTACTGTCTTGTCCCCAGTCTGCATTGTTTGATGGATCATCACTCGAAATCCCCAAGCTTGGATTTGGATTTCTTTTGAGTTTTTTTTCTTCTTCAGATCCATGATCCTTACCCAGTTTACCTATTTTCCTTTCCAGTGATCATTCTCGTAATCACTATCACGCCTGGCTAGGAAACCGTTGTAAGTTCTAGTCTCAGTCAGTTAGCTTTGCCTTGTTTCTCCAGCTGACTTTGCATTTTTTTTGCGAAAGGGAAAACGAGTTGAAAATTCCCTTTTCATTAGCGTCTTGTCTTCTTGTCTTGGCTTGTTTGAAATATTGGACTGTGACTATGAGCAGAGATGTGAAGAAACTCGTAGGTCCGCCAAAGGACAAAAGCATTTTCATTTTCTTTCCTTCTCATCAGGATATACCTACCTACGTAAGCATTCATTTCATTTTGATAAGATATGGAAGGAGAATTGCAATCAGCTCAAAGTCTTTTCATTTCCTTTCCTATTCCACTCCACTTTCACTCCTTACTTAAGCTAGATCTTGGCTCCAGCGAACAGAAAATGTGGAGAAATGAAATGAAATGTGCGTAGGTGTTAATTGGATTTCATTATGGAAATGAGGACACTATAATTTCTAATGTTCATTTGTTTACACTGGGCATTACCATTCCATGGTTTGGTTCACCAAAATGTCCCCAAGAGAAAGTCAGCGTTCATAAGAAACCACGTTAATACTCACGAACATGCCCTGGCCTAGCCAAACCACTGAAAAGGATTTCAGTGTGAGTACGCAGCTCATGCGTCTACAATCAACATCAAAGCATCTTATGTGACTCTGGCTTGGCTCGGCTAAGTTGCTCTTCCATAAAAAAAATTATTTTAAAAAGAAAAATTCGCGATTCTAAGCATTCCATCAATCTTCATGCCATGCCTTTCACATATTTATTCATACTTACACTCCCACGCATGTATGTATTCAGCCATCCATCCACTCAAGAAAATAACGATACAATAGTACACAATGCTTTATGTACTTTACGTACGCACGGATTTTTTTTCTTCTCCGGAATATATCATTTTTATTTTTTTGGGTCTTTCAAAGATGAGGATCCTGAATAAAATATGGAGGCATGAGAGCTGAGAAAATAGAATAAATTTTGGAGTCATAGTCATAGCCATGCCATGTGTAGTGTGCACAAACAACTACAAACGCTAGCAAGATGAAAAAACTTTGGATGCTTTATGTTTTGAGAGAAAAGTGTTTTTTGGTAATGCATCACAAATTACTAAAAGGAAAGTGACGAAATGAGGAAAAGGGAGAATGGAGGTTGGAAGTGAGGAGAAATGAGAATATTATTATTTGTTTTCTCTCGATGTCAAACTAGAAAAGTACCTACCTGCCTAGCCTGCTAGTCTACGCCGTTACCGTTACTGTGGTCCTTGTGTTAGGATGTATGTGTGGTATGGCGTGGCATGCCATAAGCTTTCAGTTTGGCAGGATGAAAAAGTGATGAAAAATGCATTAAGGCATCTTTTTTGCTGGAGACAAGAGTACAAAAAACAAAACTAACAAAGTTGCGGGAGAGGAATGGGCACAAAAGAGGGATATTGTATAAAATAGCAAGAAAAAAGTAGTTGATGGAGAAGAAGAGGCAAACTAATGCTTTTTCAAGAAACCCATCAGCAACGGAAATAAAGTTCATTGTGATATTATATTGCGAAAAAAAGTTTTCAGCAGAAAAGTAAAGTAAGTGGTTTGGTTTGGGTTTAGTATTGCCCAAAAACTTTGCTCTCTAAAAGCATGTGTCATTTTCGAAAATTAACTTTCGACTTCAACTGAATATATGTAGGTATATATACTTATGCTCCACATCTACTCCGGACATGCAACTAACTGGAATGGAATATGTTTTTTTGATATTTCCAGAAAAAAATTCATCTGTCATTTTTCTTTGGATGATTCATGATCTTGCCCACGCACTCTATGAGGAGGATCATTATGACATGACAATGTATTAAGTAGTCGCAGTCATGTCCTAGCCGACCCAACATTTTAATGATAGGCGTGGCGTCTGCCTCTCGTTGATGTAAAATGACCTCTCGCTTGATAATGGTAACCGATCTCATCGCTACTACGAGTTGGAAAATGATGAAATAGTAATGGGCTTAATGAGGCAAAAGAAAGATGAAAAAACTTTTTTGCATGATTGATCTCTTTAAAATTGTGTTTCCAAACTTTTTTGTTTGCCTTTCATGAGCTCATTTCGAAAAGTTTTAAGTATTCTTAATAATAAAACAGAGAAAGAACGTAGTACCGTACCCGATGGCGAGGTCGTTATCCTCTCGTCACTACGAACACAAGGGCAAAATTTACATAATTATGAGGATGTAACCAATTTCATCAGTTTCCGCTTGAATTATTGCAATTCAGCAAGAAATTAATTCTCGAGACAGAAAGAAATTATGTTACTTCATGCTTCATGTTTTCCAGCTGGGGAAGATGTATGTAAATGAGTTGTGTGGGAGTAAGGGATTAATTGGTTGTTGATTAGTGCGCAATCAACATCCCCCAAGAAGAATTATGACAGGGTCTAGTCTAATCCATAGAACAACCACATCGAAACTTCTCAATAGTGTTTCGCCGTGTGAAGCAAAGCCATACCCATAGCCATAGTGGTTTTGGTTCGGTTTTCGGCTAAAGTCTGATATTGTGCAAAAAACGTAACCTGAGCTCCTGCTGCTACGTTCATGTCCTAGGGCGTCGGAGAACTACATAGATTTGTGTGGTCTCGTCAGCAGAAAATGATGAAAGGTTTCGTTTGGCTGGGCTTTTTTGGCTTCTGGAGAAACAGGGAAATAAGTAGAAGAGAGTTAAGGGCTCTGTGGCTTGGCTTGCCATCATGGCATCGTGTGGTGTGGAAAAGAATATTTCGGTGGTAATAAAAAGCCCTTGCAAAAATAATGATTTGGAACACTACAAAGTTGCGCTGGGGTTTGTTTCTGACTACTTAACTAGAAAATGAGCAGCAGGAGGGGCCTTAAACCAATCAAACTGAAAAATGTGTAATCTGTGCTGCTACTATGCACTTCATACTTACTCGGGTGGATAAAGGATGGTGGAAAAACATTTTGCTAAAGGGGCTAAGGAAATGGAAAACAAAAGACTGTCACAGAGTAATAAAAGCGTCCCAGGGGATCTCCTGAAAAGGGAGATGATAGAAATAGAAAAGGGCTTCCAAATAAATAGAATGTTCTAGGTCTGGTCTAACTAAACACAGTAAAAAGCTTCATATAATGGGCGGCTATAATTCCTGTTAGAATTCCTTTATTTATTTTGGTGCATTATGATACGTGGAGGTTTGCAAAAATAAAAATCTTCATTGTCGTTTTTATAATGAAATCAAATCTGTTTAATTTGTATTTTATTAAACTTGTTTTTACGACAATTTCCATCCAGTAAGGGCAATGTCAGTATATCGAGCTTTTCAAAAATGAAGCAAGGTGTAGAGTGTGGCTGCTTGTTCCTGATTTTGGTAGTTGAATTATGCCTTTTTCCCCGACTAAAACTGCCAATTTTCCTTGAAAGTGGGAAAGAGAAATGCATTATAATATTGGATCCGTTGTTTTTTTTGCAAGAAATAAATATGGTAAACAATTTTTCTTCTGAATTTATTTCCAGCTGGTTCTACTGGCAAGTGAGGAAGGAACAGTCGGAGGACCTGAAACAGAGTCTTGCAGATGAAGGGGAGACGGGTGGTGGTGATATATTGAATTTAGACGATGGAGGAGACTCGACCGACTCTGAGGATTCTGGGAGTGCAACGCCGGAACATAAGGAGCGCTACTGAGATGGAGGAAGAAAGTCATGAAAGGAATGCAGTGAATGAATGAATGAGTATTTTTTTTCCATTTTTACTACCGTTTTATTTTTTCTGCAGAAAAGAAGTGGAAGAAGAAAGAAAATTTGGGTCAAGTGAAATGTGGAAATTTAACGTATGGTCGTTGCATTGCATTCATTTCATGTGATGTGATGTGATCAGATCTGATGTGATGATTCAATTTTTTTACTTCTTCTTCTTACCTACAAAAACACTTCCTGTGTCACCTTTACCAAAAGTAAGCAAAGTCAGAGTCAGGACAGGAGAACTAGAGAGAGTAGTAGAGAAAATAATTGAATTTGTGTGGATCGGAATGGAATGGCACAATATTGTGATGTGCTCCAAGAGACTTGAAGAGTAGGTACATGATGTAGGCCATGACAGAAGAGAACATAACACAAAACAAGAAAATAAAAAAAAAAGCTGAAATAGTACGAACATCCGTAAGATTCGAGTAGTTTTTTCCATCTGGGAAAATACGAGGGGAATGTGGGAATTCTAGTTTCCCATTTTATTTTATTCATGGAACAAGCAAGCACCAGTGCATAACTTGCACTAGGGAGACACACAGACACATCCTCGAACAAAAGTTATTAGAAAGAGATTACAACATGTGCTCCTGTCCTGAAGGTGACGTGCAAAGAGGAGGAAATGAACGAAAGAAAAGAAACTTGGTCTGTAGTTCTTCCTGTGGAAAAAGATAATACTTTTACTTTTTTTTACTTACTTTTACGTGTGTGTCTGTAGACAGAACATGAAAGATGTGTACATTTTCTTTGATCATTTTATGATGAAATGAATGAAAGAATCAAATCAAATTTGTTTTTTTCGAAGGACACAATGTATATTGCTGATGTAAAAGTAGTTTTTACGTAATCATTTGCAAAGTTTACATTGGAATTACATTTTTTAATTTAGTTTTTTTTATCGACAAACTACAGCTACAGCTACGACGAGCTCAAAGAAGATTTAAACATTTGCCAAGCCAATGAAGTTGCCAAAAAAAGAATACCTTTGCTTTGATAGTTTTCATGCTGAAACCACACCACTTTCTTCTGCACTTCTTACTATATTCACAATAGAAAGGAAAACGTTATTCGATAAGAAAATGATGTAAGTATGAATGAATGAATGAATGCGTGTGTAGATTTTATGTACAGAGTGATTGATGAAGATTGCCAAACAAACGATTTCGTGCTAATACTGTATTAAGTAGGTATTGTATACACACACAAGTTATTGAAGCACTTACTTAATTCACTATTCAATTCGGAAATAAAATAGATTTTTCATTGTCCGTCTTTATAAAAATGTAGTCCCTTCACAGTACTAAGTACAACCGAAGAAAATGCACTTTACTTGGATTAGTAGGTGGGAATTTTGGAACCGAGAAAACTCTTTTTATTCGATCTTTGTCTTAAGTCTAATAAGCCTCTAGAATTTATTAAAAAAAAGTGCTAGTGATGTAATACTTAAAACTACTTCAAAATTTTCCATGATATACACAATTACATGGTGAAAAACTGTCCAGGAATTAGTACTAAAAATGTAATAGAACACACGGAAATAACTTAAGTTAATTCATTTGCTTCAGTAGATCATTTCACTCACTCCTCAACAAACATTCATTTCTCCGTAAAAAAATGTTTTGTTTCGCGTAATTTAAATTTAAAAAAATGAATCGGTAATGAATGAGGTTTGATACTCTTGGAAAAAAATATGATCATATTTAATTAAGTATATTTACTGAATCTGATGATAAATTAAGTAATTACGATGATGGTCTGTATTCTTTTTTGAGCGGTGAGTATTTAAATAAAAATACATTTGAAAATAAAGTTTTTATTTCGAAATTAAAAGCTTTTTCAGAAGGAAGAAAAACAAAATAAGTCATACTTTTTTGAGCGGTGAGTATTTAAATAAAAATACATTTGAAAATAAAGTTTTTATTTCGAAATTAAAAGCTTTTTCAGAAGGAAGAAAAATAAAATAAGTCATTTCATCTTCTACTGGAGTTGGAACAAACATTTCTGGAGTTGAAGCTTGGCTTGGTTTGGGAAACGTGATATGAGTATGGAATTATATTTTTTTTAACCCGATGAGAGAAAGTCCCGCATAAATTATAAAAGCAGAGAACTTTCTCTGGTATTATTATTCCAGTCAAATTCATGGCTTTAGCATTCTTTCCTTGTGTAAAAAAAATCCGACTAAAAAAATAAAGTTTTTGAAGGCGTCAGCTAAACCGGATAACTTCCCGCAAAAATTTACATAAGCTTGTTTTACTTTCCTCGGTTGTTTGCTTCTGCTTCACTGTCGATGAGGATGAGACCTGCGGTGGCATGGCTTGGAATGCAGTGCCAAAGCTTGAAAAATGCTTGAGGCTGTTGTCTTGTCGGAATTTGCTAGTAAAAATGTTGGAATTTTGACTGTTGCTTTTTAAAACATTGTAATTGTGTGCATACATATGAATTTCGTTTGCTTTCATGAAAACAATAACGCTTACCAATTAACAGGATAGCCGGAAGGTATCGGAATGCCACACAGCTTCATTTTTTTAAAATTAGTAAGTCATTTCGTAACTCGTACATCCAATTAATTCTACTCGAGGAAGTAGAGGCAAAGTGGAACGGAAGACGATTATGATTATGGCTGTTAGGATGACGTCCAAAATGAG
>JAHZMX010003458.1:0-31926 GCA_027743895.1 Seira musarum
ATGTCTCGAGCCGTAATAGTTGTCTTCTTATTGTAATGAGCGAGTCGATTGGCCTCTACAGCAATTTTGTCAAAGATGTCGTTGACGAATGAGTTCATGATAGAAATGGCTTTGGAGGAGACTCCCGTATCCGGGTGGACTTGCTTGAGAACTCTGTAAATGTACAGATGATACGACTCCTTCCTCTTCGACGATCGCGCCTTCCGCACACCTTTAAATGTTGCAGGCCTGACCTCGATGTTCTTCTGACCTTTACGGGACGACGATGACAATCCAGCTTTCTTTTGCTTCACGATAACCGCATTCTGGTAAGATTTCTTAGGGGCCATGATGACGATGACAACTTTCTACCTTAAACGTTGAGTCAGTTGACGCTCAATTGTGTTGCACTCGCACGTTTAAGGACACAACAACAAATGGAATGAATACCGCATGGTGCAAACATTATATATGTTGGAGAGTTGAGTTGAAAAACCAAACAGTGCCGACGTGCCTGACACAGTTAAGCAGCTGCACTGCATCAGCTGTATTCAGAGCAGAATGTTCAACTCAATGGTCCCATATAAATACTTGTTCAGAGCGAGTGCGATTTCAGTTTAGTGTGTGTGTTACTCAGCAGTGCATCTCTAACATTACCTATCGAAGAAGAACTTCACCTGATTCATCATGGCAGGAACGAAAGCCGCTCGTAAGCAGACAGTGTCAAAGGCACGGAAGAACATCTCTGTTGCATCAAAAGCTTCGATCAAAGCTGCGTCTGGGGACAAGGACAAGTTAATCATGCATTCACACACTTGATTTGGTTAGGAAGGACTGATGATTAAGGGAAATTAACTTCTATTACATAAAAGGCTTTAATTATTTCCTAAAGTACTTCTAGTATAACACAACTACTCTACTTCTAGGTTTTATCTCAATCTCGCCTACATCCCAACATATCTTTAGCTATATTACTTTCATCTTCAAAACATTCATTTCCAGCGGAAATGTCGTAGGCTCAGTGACTTTTGACTCTGTTCAACACTGGACATTTACAAAATCTTGAAGCGTAAAAGATCGGCTGCAAATCAAATCACATGTTCATAAATTGCGGAACTTATACGCAAACAAAACTAATGAAAAGCAAGCAAGCTTTGCTATGCACCAGGCCTTCTTTGTTCACACTTTTGCATAGAACCGTCGTCAGCGTTGAGATTTGAGCTTTAAGCTCTTTTGCAAAGAAAATATTGTCATGAATGTTATCATGATTAGGTGCACGACTATGACTATGACGATCTCAATGATGATGATGATGATGATGATGATGACCAAAGCATAAAAAGGTTGGGATTATTACTGTTTTTTTAAGCTCCTCGACTTTGGGTTCGTTATTTTATAATTTACGGATCTACAAGTGGTAAAACATGCATGTGAACCATAACCAGAACCAGACGTGGAGGCTTCATATGCGAAGTGCGACTGACTACAAGAGACCCACGAGAAGGTTGTTGGGACGAGACGGGACAAACTCCTCACAATAATTCATGCATGAGATAGTGATGTGATGTGATGTGCGTATTAGTATTTGTGTCTGTGACTCTTTGACAGATCCAGTTTGTCTTGCACGATTAGTTTTTAGAGTTTCATCATTTAAAATTGTGAGAAAATTGCTTCTTAGTCTTCTTGGAGGTTAGGAAGGAAATTATATCTGAATTATGGAGTTCATCAAAGATAATTGGAAACTAGCTGCGGGCTTAACCGCTGTCGCAGCAACAGGAGCTCTTGCAGGTGCAGCGATAACTAAACGTGGAGCTTCAAAGGAAAATGCGAGTGATGAAATTCCTCAAAAATGGATTCGAGTTGGAGCTGTCTCGGAAGTGATTTTATATCCTGTGAAATCTTGTAAACCTGTTAATGTCCATGAAGCGATATGTACAAAAATTGGATTGAAAGGTAATTTGCAATTTGCAATTGACGTGTAAAATGACTATAGATGAACATAAATTGTTTTGTTTTTGTAGTTTCCAAATATCTTCGTGATCGCATCTTCCTCGTTGTGGATGAACGCATGGTTTTCCAGACTCAGAGGACCGTTCCAAAAATGTCCCAGATTAATGTAACCGTCAGTGATAATCGTGTTTGTCTGAGTAGCGCTGGAGTCGAACCAGTTGCATTTATTCCGCCACAGGATGTCCCTCAAAATCGAAGATCGTGCAGGTCGGAAACATTTTTTAAATGAATTACTTTTTTTTCATTGGGCGACGATTCTCATTATCATTGGAATTTTGTAGAGTATTTGACGACAAGATAGCCATCACACTGGATTGCGGTGACGAAGTTGCGGAATGGCTATCAAAGTTCCTAGAGAAGGACGGTCTTCGTCTTTTGTTTCATTCGGCAGAAGTAACACAGCGGGAGCTTACACCTCTGCAGCGTAAATTCCCTAATTTCTCGCCATCAGACAAGGTAACATCTTCGTGTTCGCCGTTCCGTGAAATTTTTATTACTGTGAGTTTATTATGGTTTTGTGTAGGGTGCATTCTCTGACCAAACTTCCTACATGCTCATTGCCGAAGAGAGTGTGAAAATGTTGAATACAAAACTCGAGAAATCCGTTACTCATCGGAATTTTCGGCCAAGCATTTTAATTAGTGGAGTGATTGATCCTTTCTCAGAAGATTATTGGGGCTATGTCAAGATCGGGGAGTATGATGGACCAGTTTTTAAGGCATCAAAGCCTTGCACAAGGTAATTAAGTGGCTCATTAGTTTCCAGAAAAAAACAGATTTCGCAAGTTTAACCATTTTTTTCTTTGAGCAGATGCAAACTAACCACAGTAGATCCGGATAATGGAACCTTTGATAAAAACGGAGAACCATTGAGAACCCTCACAAAGTATGTAAAATTATCATAATACTTAATAAAAATTATTCATGTAGCATTTACTATTTACAAGAATCATGGTTTTATGATTTATTTTGAAGGATGGTTCGAAGCTACGGTAATAAAACCGTTGACGATCTGGTGGGCAATCAAGCCGTGATAGGTCTTCAATTAGGGCTTGTGGATGGTGAAGGGGAAACAGTTAAAGTTGGAGATCCTGTCTACGCTGCTGTTCTTTAAGTTTTATGATGTGCTCGTGTTACGATTATGAGTATCATTATGATTATGGTTATTGTATTACTGAAATGAGACGAAATGATTCATTTATCACGAACAAACGCCATCATTATCATCCAAAGATCTGCGGTTTGAAATTGAAAGCCACATAAATTGATCTGAAGGAAAATTCATTTGTAAATAAAATAAATCTTAAAATTCTTTTAGATTCGTTTAGCGTAAAGCCATAAGCAATTTTCAGAATTTTATTTCAGCTCTTCTTACATCTCAATTTCAATTCCTCTTATTCTATGAATCTTTCTTCAGCTTAAGCATATCAAAAATGTCATAATCGCCTTGCTTACATTCAAATGCAGTAATTTAATCCATGTGAGGCGGCTGCTGACGACAAGATGCTGACGTAGGTAGACCTCGCCCAAATAAAAGTTTGCTATTGAAATCAAGAGGAATCGCTACAAAATGGATCATCTCTGAATGCACGTAAACTTTGATTATTATTCGCTCTAAAAATTCTTCTGTCAACAACGGGATTGCGTTTCATATTTCTGACTTTAGCTCTCTTCCACATTCGATGAATTTTGAGAGCTGCAATCGTCCAGATCGAATGTCTTCTTCTAATCCTACACCAAGCTCGGAAGGTGTAGAAGTAGATCAATTCAATTAGACTTAATCCAGAAAAGCCTAAGCACAGACCAAGGATTCCTGCATACAAAAATTAGAGGAAGGTCATTTTATCTGCAAACTTAAATTTAAAATAAAATTTTACGAAATGAATTTACCTCCAGTGTTGGCTTGAAAGAGGATTTAAAAAAAACATTTGAAAATTCATTGTCATTTGATTTTTTTGCTTTTAGTATTTTAGCCAGACATACCTATTAGATCAACGAGTCCATAGAGTTCTTTCCTTACTCTCGCGTAGGTTGAATCTTGGGCGAAAAAGATATTCACAATTGTCACATTATTTCCGGCCCTACCGGAAAAAGAAAGTCAGTCGTCATAAAAAAATGCATTTGCTGTATAAACTATTGTATAATTGAAATTAGAGCTTGCCATTTTGCAGTCACATTATCATCATCCACCCAAATATTCCCTCCTTTCTGAATATTTGTGTAAGAAGCCTCGGAAAAGTATTCCAACTCGACACAGGAAGGCAGACATGAATTACAACCGGATTTTGCTCCGACTTGCAGTGAGTCCTCTAATAAGAACAGTAATTAAAGTGACCTTGATATCATTCATCATTCCCAACCCTAAAATAATTATTTTTTTCACACATTTCATGCCACATGCACATAACTCATTTCGTTCGTGTCTTACTTTTCACTTTTTCCGCACATTCAAACTTTCCTGGTCCACACAAGTCTCTCGTGTCATCTCCTGTTCCATCAAAATTATGGCAATAAAACAAATTAGGTTGTAATATAATTTCGAGAAAATAGGGATAATTATTTCGCATGTGCATAAGTAATTTCCAGAGAAAAAATATAGATTACGTGGCATGTAGTATCGCACACATCCGCATTCCTTGTATGTTTTATTTGCAATGCATTCATCAATGCAATTTGTAGCGGTGTAATATTTATAATAGGCCAACTCTTTTTCCCCTTGAAAGTAACAGTTTAAACGCACACATCCGCATTCCTTGTATGTTTTATTTGCAATGCATTCATCAATGCAATTTGTAGCGGTGTAATATTTATAATAGGCCAACTCTTTTTCCCCTTGAAAGTAACAGTTTCTTTTTTCCTAGAAAAAATATTTGCGAAAGTTTTTAGTAAATATGGTTTTATTCCATAAATATTTATAACATGAGTACGTTATACCAATTTAAAGCCTCGGATGTCAGGATCGGCCAAGGTGATCTCTGGTTTGATTCCCAAAAATACTTCTGTGTTCGGCTTGATTGCTATTCCGAGATCCATTACGAGAGGAACATCAATCGGCAAATGACTATTTAGCTGAGGGGAATGGAATAAATAATTATAGACATAAATATTTGCAAAAGTTCGTTTAAAAGTATTCATTCAATTTGTTTTGTTTACCCGGAATCCTTGACCATCCCCAGCAGTACAGAAATACTCGTGAAGGTCGGGATTCAGTAAAATTGATAAACCAGAAGTCTTTCCAGCTCTGATTTGGCGTCTTGGGTAAGTTCTTTCTGTATCGTCTTGATTCTTTCGAACTTGGACTAAACCATTCACTCCCAAGTTCCAGGTTGACCACTCAGCGACTTCTTTTGGATCGTCTCTCGAATCGTTACTTTTTAAAGCAGGAAAGCGAATCACTAATTTTTTATTTAAGTTGCATAAAATTTGAATGGATCAAATTGAATAGATTTAATTACAGATGCTTTGAGAGCAACGATTGGGGAACCATGTTAAAGACGCAGCATTTACCGAAATCAGTTTCTATAGGTTTGAATAATTCACTGCAGTTCATGATCTCGTCATTCCACATACATTTTAACAGCATGTCCGAACATTTCTGGGAGGCCTTTCAATAAAATTAAGTAAATTGCATAAAATGTTTGCGAATTTCGGCAAAATTTTTGTTAAATTACCATTTGTAAAAACCTCGCCACATCGCTTTGCTCATCCTCTCCATCTTTTAAATGAACTAACTCCAGTAATTCCTGTTTCACATTGCCCCGGCGTAATGAGAAATTAAATCTCTGGCTAAAGCTTTTTGATGATGAACAAACATGATCCAAGTAGAAGAGATTTTTCCTTGCTTCGTGAGTTTTGGAATCGGTGTTATTCTTTTGGGCTTGTTCAATAAATTCACTCGCTTTACTTCGCAGGACTTTGTTCATGTTGCAAACTAAAATTACAAAACAAAAACTTTAAAAATACATCTTGCAATTTTTTTACACAGTCAAAGGTCTATAATTAAATGGAACTTACTCGTTATAGCCGGAAAGGGGATTTGATCGATAGTCGTTTCAAAAGGTTGAAAAGTCACAACCACTGGACTATTTAAATATTTTATCCATAAATCGCTTATTAGCCATCCCGCCGCAAATATTCCAACGATGAAACCGAAAAGCCAAAAAATCCTGTCAAAGAAATAACCTCAATTAAAATATATCCTTTTTTCTTGAGACGATTTTGTCTTGATTTAATACAATCATGACTAACCTTTCAGTTAAATGTCTCTGTGGTTGACAAACATATTTCGTTCCATGTAAACTGGACTCCAAACAAAAGTCAATGGTACTGCTGGGGTACTCTGGGTCAGGTTCCCACCAACATATTTTTGTTGATTCACAACACTTCCGCGTGAACACACTATCTCCCCTCTGTTTCCTTGTTGAGTCCACCCTTTCCATTCGTAAAGTTGGAAGGCTACTGCTACGCGTTAGGGCGAAACCGATGCCATCGCCGTAGCAAAAACTTTCATTTCTGTCTTCAAACATTATGAATTGAACTACATCTTCCGCTTTCCCAACTTTTTCCCGTGATGCTGCTTTCCCGACAGTCCAACAACTTCTGCCGCTGACCAAATTCCGTTTCGTGATGGAGAAATTGGGGTTTGACATGATCGCATGCATGCATCCAGATTTTCGCTATTTTTTTTTCTATGAAGAGCTGGAGCTAGGAATATGTTTATTTGGAGGAAATTGTTTCGTTTATGCATGTCTATCTTCAGTGAACAGAAACTTGAATCGCTGTTGAGGAAGGAAGGAAGCGGAATCTTTCGGAGAAGTGTAACAAAAATCGTAATTATTTCTTCATATTTCGTTGCCGGTTGTCGCCCAATCTAGATTTTATTTCTGGTATTCTTAAAACTGAATAAGCTAATCATTGACATTTGATAAATAAGTATAGTGATAATTTAGATTTAAACAGAAAGGAAAACTTGTTCTAAACTAATCTGACTAATGGAATAAGCAGTAATGCCTACATGATCCTTAACATTTTCCATAATTCTAAACAACCCTGACCAGTTCACACCAACATCATCCTCAACTTCATTTGTCCTTGAGGATCTCAAATGATAATGTAAATAGTTTGCATGCGAAGATGTTAACACACACTCCGCACTTGAGGGGAAATGAGTTCTTAAATAATTATCTATAATTTGCATAGAATTACTACAATCTAAAGATGAAAGCGTGGACGAAGATGAGAGTTGTGATAAGTTGGAAAGCTTCCTCTGCAATTTCTCCTTCCCCTCAGCTCCTCCACTCCCTTTGATCTGAACTACGATTGAAAATCCATCCCCGAATTTGTGCTTAAGTTGCTGAGGTGAACCCAGACATTGCACCCGTCCATTCTTCATTATTGCAATTCTACCGCAAAGGATCTCACATTCCTCCAGACTGTGAGATGTAAGGACAAAGCATGTTTTCTTATCCCTCAGTCTAGAATTTATTGCTGCCCAAACGTTACGTCTCGCAAGAGGATCCATTGACGCTGAAGGTTCATCGAGGAAAACGACTTGTGGTGAACCGATGAGGGCTACGGCAGTGGATAGTTTTCTTTTGTTGCCCCCACTGTAGCTTTGAACTACTCGGTCGAGATAGGATTCAAACACAAGCTCTTTAGCGAGGCATTCTACAACATCCTTGATTTCGGATTCCTTTACACCTCGGAGTCTCGCAAACATTGTTAGCGTCTCACGACCAGTAAGTTCTCCAAGAAGAGCATCAAACTGGGGGCAGTATCCAATTAGCTTGTGTGTCTTTCGACGTTGGTTACTCACAGAGTAGGAACATATTTGGGCATCTCCTGAATCTGGTGGCATTTCTCCAACGAGCATTTTGAACGTTGAAGTCTTTCCAGCTCCATTTGTACTGAAATTTCAAGAAAAAAAAATTAATACATTCACACTTAAATTTTATAAATAATTTTCAAGTTACCCCAACAGTCCGAAGCATTCTCCCCTCTGGATTCCCACTGTTAAGCGATCCACTGCTTTCAAAGAACCGTAATACTTTGTAAGATCCTTAATCACGAGCGTATCTGAACAATTTTGGTCCTCCACACGTTCCCTTTCGGTTTTAACGTCTTCATCTTCTTCAATGTTGTATGTAGTTTGGATTGCGCCATTTTCAACTTGTGATTGTGAAAGCGTTTGGGGTTTGCCCGTTTCTCTTTTAAATATCTTCCGGATAGTTTGCATGTATGGCTCGAAACATTTTCTCAAATTTAGTTCCATTATGGTGAGAATTAGAATTGCAACTAATCCAACGGTGATCATGTATACAACATTTTTCCCTATTCCAACTTCATTCCAGTCCAGGTAATTTTCACGAACTGAAATAATAATATCGTTAATCAAACACCCAGGTAATTAAGCAATTTTCAAATTATTTTCAGGTAATTTAGTAGGTTTCCTTACGCTTAACGCAACAGTACGAGTCGGGTGCACCAGAACACAAAAACTCTAAATTGAATCCAGCACACTTCTCTTGCAATTTCCTATTAATCGACATTTGTGTTATCCCCCTTCCCAGGGCATACGTCGGAAAAATTAAAAATATTCTATGAAGCACAGTAGCTAATTCAGTCTTATTAATTTGCGGTAGTTCTAACACAGTTATTGTTAAAATAGTTAAAAATCCTGTGAAGGCACATGCAACTCCACAACCTGCGAATCCGACTGCAGGAACACGAAACCACTGAGACATGACATAAACCACAGGAATAAGTGCCCATCCGAAAGATAAAAACAAGATTAGCAAATAACACTGCAAATTTAAACTAAAAAAGTCAGTAGCACTTGAGAACAATGCAAAAATAATTAAGAGTCCCACGCAAGGTAATAAAAATGTTAGGAAGTCGACAACAAAATTTGATGTCCAGTAGACGGCCGGATGTAATCCAGAAATGCGTTGAAGTTGAGCGGCGCCAATGACCTGTTCCTTCACCAAAAATGTGGAAAACACAGCAACGACGAAAGTAAGTGCGAATGCTGTGTTGTAGCCTACGTGAAAACCTACAGTCCAATAAGTTCCGGTGTCTTGTGTATCCAAATTTGTGTAGGGAAATGGATGATTGGTTACATGGACGGAACGACCACTTCCGTAAAGTGAAAGTAACGCGTTCGTAACAGCATTCAAAGTTAGTGGAGGCGTGTGGAGTGGTTGATTGTTCATGAATGCTGTAAGTTTGGTTTCATTTTCTCCATCGGCATCAAATCCGATGATGTATTTGGCGTTAAACGCTGGGAGGCTTTCTTCTTGCTTTTTTAGAATTGACTGAATGAAGGATTCATTTTTGGAGATGGATTCCACTAATTTATGTATCTTCTCCTTGAAATATTTTTTATAATTGGTGCAATAAGCTTCATTTGTTTCTGACGAGCAGTGATAAGGAGTCTCTGTCCTTCCAAATAATTCATAATGCCCCAGTTCGAATCGATGCGGTGGGGGATCAAAGATTCCTGGAATTGTTCTGAGGACGATTAGGACAACGCTCAAATAAATCATTGGGATTAGGGTTTGGCCAATGAGGAGACCCTTCCTTCTCCAGGTGTACTTCATTTTCTTAACGATCATTGCCAAAAACTGTTGGAGAATCAAGTCTTTAGATTTGTTTCGTGGGGAATCCTGCTTTGGAAAATTGATTATCTCTGAAGAATTTAACTTTGATCCATTCAGGAAAACAACTTGTGAAGAACCAGGAGATACTGTTGTAACGCTATCTTCAATTTCAGCGGCAGAAGCATTCACTCTGATGAAAATATCCTCCATGGACGTTAATCTGGCACCAAAAGTCTCGATGCCTAATTCCTTTTGATTTTGTTCCAAAGCATTGAATAACTCTGGAAAGTCGGTTGATTTTGATTCCGGAAGCGCGTATGTCAATTCCTTTCCTCCCGTTCTGATAAGCACAGACTCCGGAAGGAAGGAGTGAATGAAATCCGTCATTCTTGTAAAGTTTTCGGGGTTTGCTTCCTCCATCACCAAGGTCAGGTTGTAGCCTCCATCTTAAATGGAATCAAAAAGATTCGTTTTTAAAATATTAATTTACGTTATATGGATAACAAACTATAGTTGGAGACAAACTGTATTTCTTATTCAGAAACAACGGTGATCCACAGCATTTTACTTGACCGTTGACAATCACAGCAATTCTGTCTGCAAGGAGCTCTGCTTCTTGCATGGCGTGAGTCGTGAGTACCACCGTTTTGTTCATTTTCTCCGACTCAATCAAATCCCAAATGGCTTTGCGAGCTTCAACATCCAAACCGGATGAAGGCTCATCCAATATCACAACCTATTTTATTTAAAAATACGAAATAAATTTAGACCAAATTAATTAAGATGCTATTTTTGTTTTTACCTCTGAATTGGCAAACGCGATTCCCACGCACAGTCTTCGTTTCATACCACCCGACAAAGTCTTCACAAGCGCATTCCTTTTATTTGATAAACCAATAGCTTGAAGCATCCGTTCCACTTCATCCCTCATGAATTTCCCCGTGAGCCCCTTCAAAATGGCAAAGAATTGGAGGTGCTCTTCCACAGTCAGCAATTCAAATAGAACATTGTCTTGTGGACAAACTCCCAAACTTTTCCGAATTTCACCCAAATCAGATTTGATGTTCCTTCCATTCACTGACACATTTCCACTTGTTGGAGGATAAAGCCCCGTGAGGATATTGACCAAAGAGGATTTTCCAGCACCGTTCTTCCCAAGCACACAGAATGTCTCATTTTTAAACATTGTTAAGGTCAGTCCATTAATAGCCTTCACTTCACCATAAGTTTTGTACAAATTTTCCACTACTATTCCAGGATACAGGGATTTTGGAGCACGTTCATAAAATGGATCGTTATTTGGATGTGATGAGTTTCCGTTTGTGATGGCAGAATTGAAGGGCTTCCTTAAATTAGAATCTGATCCAAACCAAAACTTTTTAGTAAGGAAAAAATACCATTCCTTTCCAACACCATATTCCCCTGGCCATACAATACTGACGTAGACTGCTCCCAAGAAATAAACGAGTCCGTTAAACAGCATTACCAGAACACAGTCCCCAATACAAAACTTATCATCTGGGGTGACGCCTTTGAAGACGTTACTCCATTGAGCCCCTTCCTCACTCCCCTCAAACATGCAAAACACTTGACAACAGAAACAAATGCCCATGTTCGTTAGCAAACTCCATAAAATTTTCACTTTGCTGGAGAGGATCGAGTATCTCGGCTGGAGGAATGGGAACGGGAGGAACAACATGAACCATAGAACAGATGATGTTATCGCTGCAGCATTTGCTGTTTTGAAGATAGACGAAATGAAGAAGCAAAAACTGATTAGCTGAAATCCGTGAACGAGGAGGCAGAAGAATATTAGAGATGGGTCAGATTTTGGAAGGACTGGAAGACCACCAGATTTTGATGTTGAGGAAAGATGAACCTTCAAAAGTATTGTGATCATTAGGATACTGATTGCAAAAACTGTGATGAATGTCAGGAACCATGCTGTCCAGTGAAGAGCGTTTGTGAGACCCATCATTTTCATCGACTCGTGAATCTTGCGTTCTTTTTCGGTGACCAGGGTTTTGCAAATGCTCGTTACAGTGAAGAGGAAGGATAAGATTAAAACTAAAGGAAGGAATGGCTGAAGAATGACGAGGAATTCGTCTTCCAAATAAGGTGGATACGGGAAGCGTTGCAAGTATATTGGAGGGGTAGTCTTTGGAAGTGTTTCAGGCGGACTCAATAATTTCACTAGTTCACTTTCTAAGGCTTGCTGGAGATAGAGGAATCCTTCGGTCCAGTAACCTGGAATTCATTCGGGAACCATGAAACCAAAATTGAGATAAAATATTTGGCTTGCAGAAATTATATCTACCTGGTTCTCCGCCAGTTATTTGGTCTTTCGCCCTTGGACCAAATGTTTGAATGATTGGATAAAGTATTTCAGTGAACCAAGCTTGTTTCAGTCCAAAGGTAAATCGTTCATATATACCTGGTTCTCCGCCAGTTATTTGGTCTTTCGCCCTTGGACCAAATGTTTGAATGATTGGATAAAGTATTTCAGTGAACCAAGCTTGTTTCAGTCCAAAGGTAAAGCGCTCTCCCAAAAGACCAGACTGACTTCGGAGTGCTGCGGGGAAACGGAGGCTGTACTGTAAAAGTAGAAATAGAATAAAAAAATTAAATCTTTAGTTCTCCAAATCAATTCTAAAACTTTAATGATGTGCTTACTTCAACGTTATCAGAAAATTCCGTTCCATTTTCATTTGGACCACTGGTAAACACAACACCGGCCAAAACGATGGATGATAAAGAGCCATCATCAGACTCTGTGTACATTGCACTAGAGCTATTTGCATACGCCCTCAACAAATCTTCTTCGGTTTTAAATCCTCGAACTAAAAATATTTTAATTGTTTTAGAAATTCTCCAAACAAAATATTCTTTGTTTCATGCCATAATTAAAATTATCTTAAAATATTAAGAATTCGTGTTTTAGAATCTTACATGAGTAGTTCAAATCGGTCCTGTTAAAATGATATTTTTGCACTTTGTCCATAAGTCTTTGGATTACCGGGGAATTAGGTGTATAGAAAATTTGATTGCTGAAAAAGTCAATTGTAATTATTTAATGAAAAAAATATGAAATTATATTTTAGAATGCAGAATAATCTGTTTTAGTCTCACCAGCACGAAGTAATAGTTCCCGGCACAAGGGAGGCTTCAAAAGCTTCAAAAACCGTTGCATTATCAAATCTCACTGTTTGAACCCCGAAGAAGCGTATGGCCACAATTAACACTGTAAACAGTAACGGTAGTAGAAGCTCCGCTATAGTACTAACTTTATTACGGACTAGAAGTTTATAATTCTTCCACAACAATAACCTAAGCAGTCTCCAGAACGAGCCACCTGAATTACTATCACTTTTAACCGATTTAAAGAATTCGTGTTTTAGAATCTTACATGAGTAGTTCAAATCGGTCCTGTTAAAATGATATTTTTGCACTTTGTCCATAAGTCTTTGGATTACCGGGGAATCAGGTGTGTAGAAAATTTGATTGCTGAAAAGTCAATTATAATTTAATGAATAGCATAGAATAAAATATGAAATTATTTTTTAGAGTAATCTGTTTTAGTCTCACCAGCACGAAGTAATAGTTCCCGGCACAAGGGAGGCTTCAAAAGCTTCGAAAACAGTTGCATTATCAAATCGCACGGTTTGAACCCCGAAGAAGCGTATGGCCACAATTAACACTGTAAACAGTAACGGTAGTAGAAGCTCTGCCACAGTACTAACTTTATTACGGACTAGAAGTTTATAATTCTTCCACAACAATAACCTAAGCAGTCTCCAGAACGAGCCACCTGAATTACTATTACTTTTAACTGATTTCTGCGGACAACCCTGGCCCTGGTCCTGACATTCCAGCTGTTGATCATGAACCCTTTCATTTTCATTAATGACGTATGGAGGCGGCGGTGTAATACTGCTTTCATTTGAGTTGCAGGATGTTGACGTTGACGCACTGGAGAATCCATTGAATCCTCCTCCAATGGAGTTCACAAACCAGCTACCAGAATGTCTCCGGAACGGCGATGTTATCCGGGGCATTATAAAACTTTAAGAGTTTTCGTCTTATCCCAAAATAAGTTCTTCATTTGACTTTGATTTGCACAAATAATAAAACTGATTTAAAATTCATCACACGAATAACAAAAGTGAACAACAATCACGACCAAAAGATCCTCCACGAGTGGTTTGGCTTGGCTTGGCGGTTGCGTAACGAATGGAGTAGGTGATGATCCAAAGATGAGTCTCAACTCAACTCAAGATATGACCACGCATGCGTAATTGTTGTTGTACAGACAGCAAAAGTATTCAATCCATTTTGTGTAGTTGTGGTTGGAACAATGGAAAAGGTTAACCAAAGTCTTAATTTTATCCCAAGCAGACCTGTCTCATGGTTTGCGTTTAACTTTTTGTGATTATGATCGGTTCCCTTAATAGGAAGAAGGGAAAAGGAGGCGAGGATAATGAGTGATGGCGAAACTATCAATTTTGCATGTGAAGGAAACGACCAAAACTGTTATTATTTAACTTCAAAGGTATTTTGAATTCCGCGTGCATACCTACAAATACAAACACAAAAAATTATAATTATGACTATGATTACGAATGTGATTGTGAATTTCAAAAACATAAGTAATTATAATGTACTTACGTTGTTCCTTTTTTTACCGTGTCCTTATTCATGTCTGTCTGTCTAAAAATGGGATCATCAAGACAAGATGTTCAAAAAGAAGGAGGTCCTACGTTTAACAAGGCCCTTCCTGTCCTGTAGGTCCCCAAAGTTAATTTGAAACCTTATAAGTTTTGAAATGATTTATATGATTACTCAAGTTATTTTTAGTATTGTTCTGTGTGTCCCGCGAGGAGTACAAAAAAAGTTGATGTTGACAATGACTATGACTATGACTTATGACAAATATTGTGATCCTTTTTTTGAATAGTGCACCTTGTAACGTAATAATAATGATGATATTATTGCATTGATGTTTCCAAAGGCCATCACGGCCGACGACCAAGACCAGACCAGACCACGCTGCACTTAACAATGCGTATCAAGATGAATTATAAATGTAGACGCAATAATTTTTTGAAGCGTTGCGTTATTTTTTTCAAAGTTCAAAGTAGACACGGCCAATGCAAGCCAATCCCTTGTTTTCGCAATTTTTCAACAATTAAAGATCAAGTCACGTCACATGCATTCTAAAGGACTCACAATCAAAAGTCGAAGTCGAGAAGTTACCAATTTGTCATCCAAACCAAAAGACAAAAAATGATTGTTTGGGTTGGTTGATCGCTAAAGTGGTTTGAAGTGTGAAGAATTTTTTTAAAATGATTTGAGTCAACATAGAACTTTATAATCAGACTAGTAAACCCGGCAAGCTTCGCATGCCCCATACTACGTATCCCTGAGCAAGCGAATACATGTCATTGCTAAAAAGATAAAATTTGAACCAAAAAACGCTGTAATTTTAATATTCCATATCATATGTAAGGCTTTATTAAAGGTAATTTATTATAAAATACTAAAGCACTGCTCTCAAAACTACATTTGTGGTATAAACTTTTTCACTTCCTGCTAGTAGTTTTCCTTGCCCGGGCGATTCCAATATTTTCACGGCAACATTGCTCCTTCTCCTTGCTCTGGAAAATGCGACATACAGCTGTCCATGTCCAAAAACAGGTTGTGGTAAATAAATGCCGACGTAACTTAACGTTTGCCCTTGTGATTTATTGATCGTCATTGCAAACGCGACTTTAACAGGAAACTGCCTCCTTCGCAACCTGAATGGTAATCCTGTCTCGGACGGACATAGATCAATTCTAGGAATAAACACTGTATCCCCGGCAGCTGAACCAGTAAGAACTTTTGCAAGGACGACGTTGTTTCTTAACGAAATGACCACTAACCGGGTACCGTTGCAGAGACCTTTCTTGGTATTTAGGTTCCGCAGCAGCATTATAATTGCTCCTTCCTTGAGGCAAAGGCGATGTTTTGGCATTCCAGACGGAGTCAAGCTGTTAAGAAACTCCACGGGAAAGTGCGTTTGCTCGTCGGCGTTATCAGTTTCTATACAGTCGTCGCTCAAATACGTTCGTTCTTCACCGGTGAGTAAAACTAAGATGTCCTCGTTCAGCTGGTCTACATCCTCGTTCTTTGGACAAAGAATTGCTCTCGTGCAAAGGAATTCTAGACTCTTAGGGTCGTTAACGTCAATATTTATTTTTTCTCCGAACACATCAGTAATGATGGAACCATGGCAGATCATTTCCTCTGGTATTTCAATTATATCTTTGCCAAGGTTTTCGGCGTTTGTAAGCGTTCCGTTCCCTAGTTTTATGAGCCAAGCACTGTACTCCGGGTCGACCGATCTCATATTGTTTGTCAGACTTAGGTGTTCAAATTTCTGCCAAAGCGGTGACCGTTTTAACGTAATTTCCAATAGGGCGGTGTTAGTTGCTTGTGGAAGGACAGGAAGACACTGCCTAAAGTCGCCACTAAGAACAATTGTCTTGCCTCCAAATGGAAGAACATTTTTGTCATAAATGTTCGTGGTCATGATTTCTCTTAGGAGCCGATCAATGAGTTCCAGGCCATGTTTCGACGCCATCGTGCATTCATCGACTATAATCATTTTCGCATCCCGCAGTGATTCGGCCACGTTAGAATTCATCCGGATTGATGACACAGAAGTTTCATTTAGCGGAATCGGAAAACCAAATTGACTGTGCATTGTTCGTCCTCCTTGAAGCAGGTTTGCAGCAATGCCTGTTGTTGCCGAGGGTAATACAACGTGTCCTTCCGCGTTCATTTGATGGATCAATGCTTCGTACAAATACGTTTTTCCACTACCACCTGGACCGTCGATAAAGAAGCATTTCGATTTTACGTTGTCACTATGTGCGGCACTCAAAATCTTTTCATAAGTCATCCGCTGCTCCTGGTTTAGGGACTCTCGCATGTCCACGGCAATCGCTAATTCCTCTATTTCGTCCAACTGGGCATTTAGATTTGGCGCGTTAGCAGCTGGATTTGGCAAACCGAAATTTTTAAAGTCCTGACGGTGCAAATTTAATACGTCCTGGACCTCCTTCATTGCGTAGGACTCGCAGTGTACACAGTTTCCATCTCGTTCATGAACGCGAAAACAAATATCGTCTATCAGCTGCTCTTTTAAATCGTTCCACAACTGCCTTGGATTTAAGGGTGGTCCAAACACGCAAATGTATGCAAAAAGTTCGCGTAGCTTGGACGGCATTGCAAATACAGCTGCGTCTTCAAGTGTATGTTTCCACGTTAAATCATCGAGTAAAAGTCCTAAAGCAACTGCTGCATCTTTATATGTATTGTACTCAACTCCGTTAACCGTTCTTATATGAGAAAAACTTGTAGCGCCTTTGACATGTAGCAGAAGCAACCGCAAATAATATCGGTCCTGGTCGTTGGGATTAACTGTGTATATCCTACCAATGATTCTTTCTTCCCCCCTTTTACGTTTAATCCACACTCCTTTTTTGTACACAAAATGTTCTGGAATTTCACGATACGTCAGGGTCCGGGCCAAGCCAGCTTCATCACTATGATTCAGGTTAAACCAAGCCATTAAAGTCGAAACGCGATTCAAACATTGTTGTAAGTTTTCAGCAGCGTCTCCTTCGTGAAAGTAAACCGGCTGCAAATTTTCTAAGTGTATTGAAAGTCGAACAATTGTGTGTGATTGATGGTGCATAGGAAAAGCCCAAATCCTCCAAGCTGCTTCTGGTGGACTCACGTAACGACTGTCAACAAATTTTGAAGTTTCATCGTTCAAGGAAATTTCCACGTTTGCGGCATCGTGACCCTTGTAGACGTACTTGAACAGGTACTTTACAGTTTTAATTGAAGCACACACTTCCACATTCATATGGCAGTTGTATCGTTTAAGCAAACACGGATTGTAGGGTACAACTGACGAGTTGTCCAATAGATGTCCACGGACCTGTGATGTAGAAAAAAGATTCTAAATACTTTATACCCTACACTTACTTTTTGACAAAGCAAAACCTACCGCAAATTTAAGACCTGGCCGCCTTTTATAAATCGGATAACCGTCAACGTTTCCCAACGTAGATTCAGAAAAGGGCTTCGGAAACCCTTTTGAGCACACTCCTTTGTTCATACAAAGACAATTCGGGTTCTGGTTTCCACAAGGACCGTGCATCATATGTTGGAGCACCAACTCGTGCAATCCCGGATGGGTCTCCTTGTTCGGAATTTCAGCACTCACGATTTGGTCGATATCGTCTTCATTTCTAAGCTTGTCTTCTTGGTTTAAAATCAGAAGTATGTGAGCGTGTGGGAGTCCGCGCTTTTGAAACTCAATGACGTACACAATTGCTTTCACTTTTCCAAAAAGTCCTCCTTTAATGTCACCAATGATTTTCTTGAGCTTTAGTCTAAAAATCCGGGCTATTAGATCTGGCCGGCTTTCTGGCGATCCAGTCTGCCACGGGTTGAGGTTTTCGGAAATTTCTTTCCACTTCGGATTGCACGTGACGGTAACAAACAGATCCGGCTTTCCGTACCTGGTTACAATTGACATGGCGTCCTGGTATCGTTGTTGCATATTTCGTGGACTTCCTTCAAACGACGACGGCAAAACCACTGTTTTTCCTAACGTGCCAGCCTTGCGATTATTTGTCACGGACTCCTTAAATACGTTGTAGTCCTCCACTCGAAGGTCTGCTTGGTGTGTTCGAATGTAGTTTAGGCGATTGGCTTCAATTTTAACATAGGCGTCAACAAAGTACTGTTGAGTGAGACGGCCTCCATTCAACAACGGGTTGAAATCGCGTACAGACAGCATATAACTATACCATTGCAGCTGAGATATTCTAGCAGATTTGGGCCCACCTAACTGTCGTAAATCATCTCCCCAACCGGGCTGTCCTGTGAAAATTGAAAACAACGTTAAACTTGGCGTTAATTTTGACAACTTTGATGATGCTAAAGACACGTACCTCTTGGGAAAAAAATTGGATACACTAAGGCGTCCAGATTTTTATGTAAAATGCCGATGCGTTGAGTCCGGGAAACTCCACCGTTTAATGAATTCGGCTTTAAATGGATCAATAAATCCCGATTAAATGGAGGCTCGCCATCATTATTTTCAAATACAACTGCAACCTCGCACGCTGTCGGATTGTTGTAGCGCCGGGGGTCTTGATCTCGGTTTTGTTTAATAGCCATCACAATATTGGGCATATCTGTTCCTCTGAGTAAAGCATCAGCTTCAGCTTCCTTCTCCACGGCATGTAGCATTTTATAAGCCTTGGCAAATTCGTTGTGCTCCTCCATATATAAAGCAATTTGTCGCATCAGGTCAGGATTGCACGACTCAGTTTCCATTACTTGCATTCGTGTAGACGTCGCCTCTGCTGGATCGAGAATATACAATTGAGAAAACTTCCTGCTATCGTTTTCATCCGGATGGAGTGTGCCAGTACGGTGGTATATTTGCCCATGAATCCTAAAACAGTATGGACCTCGCCCAGGCGGCGCAGAAAATTTTGCACCCATTGACGCAAACGCAAATGAACTGTTAATACTTCGTATGTTTTTCATAAAATTCTTTGAGAAGCGCTGGTCTGTTCCAGTCATCAGGTCCTGAAAAAACTTCGGATACTCATACTGCGGAAGAACGACTTTGCCTTTTTGACAGCATTGGGTAAACTTGCCATCACTCGGCCTTTCCGCGGGAAAATTTTTGGATCCGCATGATGCGCAAACTTCAGTCATTTTCCCGCAATAATCCTCGGAAACTTGAGACTCGTCTTCTTTAATTGTCTCCGCCAGCTGTTTCAATAAATATGTAGTTTCAAACGCGCTTTGATCTCGCCGAAATCGTGCATTGGCAGCTTTCGCAGCATTTATGTGACATTTCTGAAACATGGATAGTGATGCTCGAGATAACTGGTGGCGAGCAGCGTCATGCTCCTTACGTTCCACAATCTGCGTCGCTGATTGTGACGCACGCGATAACTGGTGACGTGTGGCATCCTGGTGTTGACGTTTTAGCAGCAGTTCCGCTGATTCAGATGAACGATATAGTTGGTGACGTATTGCGTCTAGCTGCTGTCGATGCTGTGTCTCCTCCGATGATTCTGTTGCACGGATTAGCTGGTGACGAACGACATCAATCTTCTGACGTTCTGAAATCTGTTCAGCAGACTCCAACGCACGGAACAACTGGTGGCGTTTTGCGTCTTGCTGCTGACGTTCCAAGGCGTTTCCCCTCGATTCCAATGAACGAAACAACTGGTGGCGTGTGGCATCTTGTCTCTGACGTTCCTGGGTCCGGTTTGGTGATTCCAACGCACGAGCTAACTGGCGACGGGCTGCATCAAACTCTCGTGCCACTTCCTGCTGTAGGTTTGTTGCATCATTCCAGCGTCTCTTTTTGGCGAAGGCTTTCGCTTCCAATCGTTCTTCGTCAGTTTGGTATTTTCTTGGGCGACCCATTTCTAACCTATAAACACAGAAAACAAGGAATCAGTCACATGAAAGGTTTTGAATGAGGTGAAAATGGAAATCAAACTGCAATAAGTTAGATGGCAATTACTCGTCAGCCAGATGAAGGTCCTACTGCTATCCACTCTTTCTTCCAAATACGTACCACTTACAAACTGAATAATAAATCACGAAATCGTAAAAGGCTGTAGTAAGATTGAAGCACTAATCAAAAACTTGTACGTGGTTGGTTGTCGAAGAAAAAAGTATTTGATTTTTGAACAAAAGCATTTTTTTACAGTTTATACTTTTCCCCTTATAAATAAAATGCATTGAATTATATAAATAAATATTGTGACTATGTACTCCTTGGTGATTACCTCTACTGCATTTAATCTGTTGTTAAGTCTGAGCAATAAAATGCAAGAAAGATATGAATGCAGGAGTAATGGAACGTAAGTACATCTACGTTTGTACGCTTTCAAACAAAAACTGACGAATCTCACGTCATTTAATCATATGTGTGTATTCAACGTACAACGAAGGCGGAAATTATACCTGTCTCAAATAAGGTTTGGATATTTAAATGATAACGTAGTGATGGTTCCAATCCAGTCCAATATGTGTTTTTCCAATACAAATCCAATCTTCCTCTTTCCCAATCCAATTCAAATCCAATGTAATATTATGTATTGGAATTTGATTGGATTGGATTGGAAAATTTCCACTAAATCTTGCATTTTCCTTGACGTTTTTGCGATAATTATTCGGAAAAGTAGTAAACAAAAGAACACGGATTCATGCTGCATAAACCTCCTGTAAAATCTTCCGTTTGGTCTCCTACATAAGTACTTTAGTCCGGAAAAGTACAGGGGCCATACAAAGTAAGAGGTTACGCAGATTTAAAGTTAGATGCAACAAATCTGTTCACGATGACCATAGATTATTGAAAGAGGTTAATGCAGTTTCAAAATATTTTACAACTAATAAATTCTACGCATGATAACAAGTAAGAGATTTATGCTGTCAAAAAATATTTTACGTTAATAGCAGAATTAAATAGGATAGTCGGATAGTGCAGTCTGCAAACCATTACGCTCTAGCGGGTGGATTGTTGTTGTTGTTGATTTATTTTTTAATGAGTTCAGGCAGCCTTCTACTGCACGAACCCCCCCGCAAATTCTCCTACTGTATTCTGACCTCCTCCACAAACCTCTTATTCCGTATGGTCACTGTATTATCCGGGGCAAACAAACAAAATAACAGTATCACACCCGCCACTGCAAACTGGTTGCACCGCCTCCTTTTACATCCTGGTTTGATCGCAGAACATTTTTAAACTGCATAAACCTCCTCAAACTATCCTTTGTAAAAATTTTCAGCCGCAAAATATTTTTAGACTGCACTTACTTCCTCAACTAATCAATGGTAAAATTCTAAACAGATTCGTTAGATCTAACGTTCAATCTGCATAAACCTCTTAATCAGTATGGTCACTGTATTTTCGGCGACGGACAGACAGACAGACAGACAGACAGACACACTAAGGCACTTATGTAGGAGATTCTAGGATTCAAATGCGACGAATCCTTCCAATAAATGCACGTTGCCATTATTCGCACGTGCCAGAGCTGAGAATGATCTTTATAAAATACGAATATTTGGACAAGTCAGTTAGGAAAATGTCAGTGGCCTGGCTTTGTGAATTGTGTAGTAGCGATTAATTAGGCGATTAACGCCATTCTAGATCCAACATCCAATATCCGCTTCTAGACAACACCAATAACTTTCCTAAGCCTAGCAGCAACGTCACATTTAAATTTTCCCCGTTTATGTTTCACATATATCTGTATTTAATAATCAATCAGTACAAACCTGAACCGAAGTAAATCTCAACAACGAATGGAGAGTTAATTAATAGGTCAAAGGACCGTGAACTCTGGGTATTCATTTCCAGGCCAAAAAAATCGCTTCAAGCATGACAGCTACAGTAAAATTGTAACTGATACGTTTTCGGTCATAACTAATCACAAATATTTGAAGTGGCCAATTTGAGCAATTTCTCTAACATATTCCAAAAAATTCTCACAAGTTTTAATCTATCTATTTTCTTCTAAATTCTATTTTCATCTAATTTTCATGAATTGTTCAGACTAGTCAGTTGAGATGTGGACTTGGCCTGGGAATGAATACCAAGCGTCTATGGTACTTTATGCCTAATTGCATGGCTACAAAGCACAACGCTTTTGGAATGAAATTTTTGTTACAAAACGACATTTTTAAATACAAGATAAACTTTATTTTACATAATCAAAAGCTCTTTGCAACATATTCCTGTGGAATTTTTACATTTATTTGTATTTTGGTTTAATTCAATTTCTACTAATTGTTTACATTTGAGCCTGAAGTTCCAGCCTCCCTGGCCATTCCACTGAAAATAGAATTTTCATCGGCGAGAAGCCTGTGAGGAGCGTCGAATTCTTGAATTTCACCTTTATCCAATACGATTACCCGATCAGAATCCATTATTGTGTTGAGACGCTGTAAGCAAGAATACGATACATAATTACTTAAAAAACTTTTGAATTTTCGACCTTCACTAAGATTTTTTAAACCATAATTACATGGGCTATTGTTATGACGGTTGAATCCTTGAATTCCTTCTTAATTGTTTGTTGGATCAGGTCATCCGTATCTAAATCCACTGCGGCTGTAGCTTCATCGAGAACTAAAATTTTAGTCTTTCGTAGTAAAGCCCTCGCCAGGCACACAAGTTGGCGTTGTCCGACGCTATTAAATAAATTTTCGTTTGTTACTAAACATTAGTACTATAGAATGGTTTTCATTTTATACGTAACTTAGTCGTTTCACACTACCTTAAATTTTCGCCTCCCTCTGCGATTTCGTAATTCAATCCTGCTGGCAAAGAACTCACAAAATTCTTTAAATGGGAAAGTTCCAACGCGCGATATAGTGTTTCATCCGATTCCATTTCGAATGGATCCAGGTTGAATCGAAGAGAACCTTTTTAATAATCAGAGTTAAATTCAAGATGAAATGAATGCCGTATTAGCGATTAAGTACCTGAGAATAGAACTGGATCTTGTGGAATAATTGTGATACGTCCTCTCACGTCGTGTAACCCAAGTCGAGAAATGTCTTCACCGTCGATTGTAATACTACCCTCTGCAGCTTCAATTATTCTAAATAGCGCTAGGGTCATGGAACTTTTACCTACGGAGAAATTAAGACATATAAACTTGTCGTTAAATGTGTATTTGTGAAGGACTTATGTGCAGCGTCGTACCTGCTCCGGTCCTTCCAACAATGCCAACCTATTACCAGTAAAATTTTAAAGAAAAGGACTGGCTAGTTTTATTAGTCCTAAAAAACAAATTCTAACGAAATGAATGTCGCACCTTTTCTCCTGATTTGATTGTGCAAGTCACATTTCTCAAAATCAGATCCAGTCCAGGTCGGTAGCGCGTTTTGTACTGGTCAAATCGAATTTCACCTGCATGAGGCCATTCCGTGTTTGGCTTGTGATCAGGAATCTCCCAGGCTGCTTCCTGTATAGTGCAATTTAAACGTTAAGCAGAACCGACCTGACATGGTCAACACGAATTACATTTCTTGGACATCAATACCTGTGGGGCTTTACTGTATTCTTTGAGACGCTCCACAGCTACGATATTTGTTTCAACGTCGGATGTAAAGCGAACCAACATGGTCAAAGCCATTATAATTTGTAACGCGTATGAAATTGACAAACCAACTAGACCTTCATTGACTGTGTCCCTACCCAAAACTGCAAATAATGCTGCAAAAAATACGACAGTGTTTCCTAAAGTTTCAAGGCGGATTTGAAGCCATCTAAAATTAGGGAACAAATTGTAGGGAACCCATCAATAAAGGAATGGCGGATCTGCTTTTTGGGGTTGCGTCATACCTATTTGCACAAACGGAGGAGAAGTATGACGTCAAATTCAGATCCGTTTTGCGCTCTGATTCTCGAATAAACCGATCTTGCTGATTATATGCTCGAATTGTTGATGAACCTGAAACTGTTTCTCCAAAGTGAGAATAAATTGGCGACCTCGTGACAGATTCGAGGCGTTTTAGTTGTCGCGATGTCGAGACGTAGAAGCGTTGAATTAAGTAGTACAGAATTCCCACTGGCACAATGATCACAGCAAAAATGGGAGTGCTCACACTGATTACAATGAGCACAGCCAGAACCTGTCATTACAAAGTATCATTGTAACGCTGCTCGGAGATTTTGGAAAGTTATTCAAATAATGAGTACATTGAAAATGCCGTTAAGCAAAAACCGAAGAAACATAGGAAGAACGTTGTCCATAGAATCGACATCTCGAGAAAAGCGATTTACGATTCGGCCAATCGGAGTAACCTTGCAATAAGTTACAATTACATTTTTTACAATTTTACAATTTTAATTTTTGCACATTAAATGTTTTTTTATTAAAATTTTTCTCACGTCAAAGAAAGCTAGCGGGGCTCGCAAAATTCTTTTCAGCATTTGCAGATGGAGCACATTTGCTGATTTTACTGTTCCAAGCGCCATAACCAATGTTGCGCAGAGAATAGAAATCGCTGGAATTTGTAAACATGATAGTTTAAAGTGTATATACTTTACGATTTATTTTCATTTCTTTACCTTGTAAACCTCCCAATAAGGCGTAAATTCCAATATGAAAATTTCTTTCCTTGGGATCTTGTGTCCCATTGACAACTGGAACGTTGCTCCATTCAGTTAACCACATATTTGCACCAACCGAAAATCCTTGAAAAACAATGTACAGCGAAATTGTGCCTGCCACTATACCCCAACCAGCAGCTCTGAAGTAGTCAAAATAGACTGACGCTTTTACACCTTCCTTTTCTGATTTTTCTGCTTCAATGAGCTTATCTTCTGCTGCTGTTTCAACGACAGCTGAAGCAATACCACTAGCAGTGGACTGTAAACTTAATCTCCGATCGCTTAATGTCTAAATAAATTTTAACACGATTATATTCCTTAATCACTTGAAGAATATGCACGTATATAAAAATATTGTTACAGTAATAGATCCGCAGAGCCGGTCTCGTCGTCTGGACATTGAGTCCTTTGAAAATTGACTCTCTGAATCAGATATGGTCCGTTTTGACATTTTGATTTGTGTTAGCGCCAAGTCCCCAACTTCGTCGTCTGAACCGTTTTCCATATCGCTATCCTTCAGCTCTGAAACAGGTCCAGCTTCGGATGTAAAATGTTGCTTAAGAAAGTCAGCAAAATGTCCGTTTTTGTTCAACAGTTGTTGGTAACTTCCAAATTCACTTATTCTGCCCTCCGACATTACGTAAATATTGTCCATGGAGGGCAAGTAGACTACTCCATGTGTCACAAGCAATCTTGTCTTTTTTCTGAGGCATCCTCTCGGGCCCAATACTTTATCAAATATGTGCTTCCCAACATGAGCGTCCACAGCTAAAGCGAAGACAACGTCAGTCATAATTAACGTTAATTTTAAGTTGGAAAGGAAGGAGTCCAAAGAAAGCGCAACGCATAATTTCAATATCCTAATCATACCTGATAACGGATCGTCAAATAAGAATACATCAGCATTACTATAAACTGCTCTTGCAAGGGAAATTCTCTGCTTCTGACCCCCAGACAAGTTAATGCCTCTTTCACCAATTTCCGTCTTATCCCCTGAACAGTTACGGCATTTATTTAGTGTGGTTGGAGTGTTAGGTTTTTATCCAAATTAAATTTTGGAAAAAAAAAATTTACCGGCGGGTAGCATATCGAAATCTGGTTTTAAGGCACAAGCTTCCACCACTTTTTCGTACTTCTTTGGATCGTAAGGTTCTCCGAACAAAATGTTGTCTCTGAGGATTTATTCAGTCGTTGTTTTCAGGTCATTCATATTAATTTAATTAAAAAATTACGTTTTTAAATACCTCAACGTAGCGTTTTGTATCCAAGCTTGTTGGGCGACGTACGCAATATTGCCCTGGGAAATCGACAAAAATTACCAATTAATGAAGCTGCCTCATCGTAATTGATTGCATTAAAGGCAACAGCTCTTAATCGAAGCAATCTGCCGAGCTTACACGAATATTTGCCCTTCCTTTGATTTTGACCATTTCATTGAGGAGTGCAGAGAGTAAGCTGGATTTGCCAGAACCCACTGTACCAACAAGTGCCACAAGTTCCCCTTCTCCCACTCTGAAGTTTATGTCTTTTAATGTCTCCGCATCCATGTCCCATCCAAAAGTTCCATTTTCTATTACAATTGGGTCGTCTGGAAATTTTCCAATAAACCATTTTAGTTGAACCAATAAGCTCAGAGGAAGTCGGCGCTTTCATTGAATTAACTTAAGTAAGTTAGATGAAATAGATGACTTCGGTAGGGATTCCTGCGTAACTATTTGAATAGATTTTTTACCCTCTGTGTCTGAGTGACCAACATCATCGGGATTCAGTTCATCAGCGTTCATGTATTTATTTAATCTTCTAATTGAAACTGAAGCTTGTATGTAGCCAGATATTAGTATGGGCTTTAAGAAATAGAAACAAATCAAATCGTTATTGAATCTTTCCAGATAAAATATAAATACAGTAAGGAAAGCACTTTACCAAAAATCCCAAAGGCGAACTCATAATGTTAAAGAGTGACAAGGAGACGAATGCCGTTTGTGCGTCCAACACATGCGAGGGATCCGATAAAGTGTAAGCGGAAAATGAGCAAATTGAGACCAAAAACGGTGCACACCTACATCAAAATCATTTTGAACCATTCAGACTTGGCTGCTTATTTCTTACTAGTAAACCCGGCAATGTTTGCGGTCGAATTGCATTTTTAAGCTGCATAAACCTCCTTCAATAATAAATCAATTCAAAGCATTTAACTTTAAATCTGCATGAAACTCTAATTCAGAATGGCCACTGTATTTTTGGAGACGGACGGACATTTCTAGGCAATTATATAATGTAGAAGATTCGAGGTCATACAAAAAATATTTTACAAACAATAAATAGTTCTTGTGTCTTACGTCCATAAAAAGTTGGAAACTGAATTTAAGTAAGCCGTCTTCTTTAATACTTCAATTTCCATTTGCCTAATTTTCATCACTTGTTTCTCAAAGCTGGGCTCCCAAGCGTACAGCTTAAGAACTTTCATTCCGCACAAGATTTCATTCATAAGTCGTGTTCGCTTATCCTTGTTCATCATTTGTTCCTTCTGAAGTTTTTGAATTTTTGAAGCAAGAAATGCATTTAAAGGCAAAAGAAGGATCATTACGATAACGCCTAAAATCCATAAAAACTTTCCAGTTATTTCCGTCCTTAAAATGCTAGAGACTTAAAGTTAAGCTTGGCCTAATAGCGGTTTATTACATAGTACCAGCTAATGCGGAAGGTCCCAGAATATTCCATAGGAAGTAGAGTGCAATCCCCATAACTAATGGTGCGCTCCACAATAGGTACCTGAAATTTTACAAGTTTTCTTTTCCCAGATAAACTCAATAGCAATCGAAAATATTTGCTTTAATTTTCTTACGCAAATTGTGCAAAATCCGTTACATATTGAATATCGACTGCCATGTGATTCACTATTTCTCCGGCAGACTCGGCTGAATAAAATTACAATTGGTTTGACATATCTGTTTGTTTGAGACAACGTAATTTGTGTTTCGGTATTTCGTGTCAAATTACCCCGCTTAGCAGAACTTGATAATAGTAGGGATTTTCTGTAAACTGCGCTAATCAATGCTGACTTTGCTCGCATTCCAGTAATGTAGAATTTGTGAGTTCCATTCGCATTGAATATTGTTCCGGTGATTGCACAGGCAAGGAGACATCCAGCGTATAAGAGGCCCTTCCACCGTGGTTCATCCGAGCCGACAAAATTGATTAGAAGACTACAAATCCACATTTATTAATGTCCACATTCGTGAATTTTGAGAGCATTTTTTCTAAAAAAAACTTCTATAGTTTGTTACTTCAAAATTTGTGGCGATATAAATGTCATCAAGTCAGTGCACATCCGCATGCAAAATCCGATGAAGTACTGAAATCCGAAACACTTTAAGAGCGTTATCAGGATTCCTTGTTCTTGCTTGCTAGATTCTATGGAACCATGCTTAATATACCCGGGAGCTAAGGTAACTTTTGATCCCGGACTAATAATATCATCAGTTGGATTAAAAACGTTTGTAGAAAGGTTTCTTTTCAATCCTTTGTTTAGGTTTCCAGGCCAGTGGCGATCAAAATGAGGAACTACGTTTTGCGACAAGTCGCTTTTATTTAGTTGCCAAAGGTCCTTAATTTCAAGTGGTTTTCTAAAGCCTTTCCACGCCAGAGGAGAAAACCATTCGAAAAGGATGCGCGAAAGAAATGAGGACGAAGATTCTGGGCACACATTCTAAGTCAAACAATATTTAGTCGTTTTCCAAAAAAATACATAATACCATAACTGCAATTAGCAACTTACTTTAACGTCGTCAGTGCTTTTTTCGTGCGATGCGGATACATAATCGCTCCAACAATGTAGAAACAATTGTAGAACTACAATTGGAAAGTAAATTATTTCTAGAATATAAACTCTCTCGTTTAAGGCAAATGCTGGGTAGTCACTATCATCATGACGGGAGATTACGGTGCGAAAACGTATTGCCTGTGAGATTCCAAATAGCAACCAAAATATAAATTGAACCCCCGATGAACACACCCCTCTTGCTTTAGAATAAAGAAGAAGTACGATAGATAGTAACTGTAAGAACAAAAAGAGACATGTTTCGTATTATCCAGTAACTTGGAATTCTACCGGACTCCCACTAATTTTGACAAGAAGTACCAAAGTTGCTGTCCTGATTGCAGGAACGTACACATCAACTGGATAGTTATCGAATGATTGGGAAATGTCAGGCAGAATGACTCTATAAATTACGATGAACCCAATTTCTAGCCCAACTAGTGACACTGTTAATGACAGTTTTGAGATATTTAGCGGCGTCCAGGGGATTGTCTTGGAGTGGGTATTGTAACTGAAATATGTATCGACTAGACCAAACACCCAAAGGAAGAGGCAAGGTGCAAGACCAAGTACAGTCCGCTCAAAGCACGGCGTGAAATATGGATCGGATGTGTTCCATGTTATGTTAGTGTCCTTCATGAAAAAAATGAATAATTACACTCCTATGTCATTTGTCAAGGCTCGAGGCAGGATGTCAGAGTGAAGCAATTATATGGCTATAGTTTTACCCAAAACGGAAATCCACAAAATTCCTTCATTGTGTTGATTCCTATTTAACGCAAACCAACGCAAATGCGCTTACTTAGTTGTGACTGGAATTAAGGAAAATTGAGTTTATCTTTTAGTGATGCAGCAGGTTATTTTAATATCGACGGGAACATTAGCAATTCCTCTACCATACAAGAAAAAGCGAGTATAGTTATTAGAGAACCATTGACAATGAATGTGCACGGTTGCAATTGCAATTGCAGTGATTGAGAAGCAAAACTTTCTTACGAAAATACTCGTTTTTAACTGTATTTTCAAGTCTACTCACAAGAAAGTAACGCAATCGACGGTTGATAGAAATCTGTTTCAACCCATTTATTCGTTCATGACATTGGCGGATGCTCCTGATTCTACTACATTGGGCGACCTTTCATTTTCACTCGTTTGCGTATTAGTTTATATATTGAATGACTCTCTTTTGTCTTTAATGATGATTGCAAAGATAGACGTTCGTTGCTTTATGCACATGTAAATGAAATTCCAGAACATAATTTGAAATTCGAATTAAAGGTCAAGCGCACAAATACAACTGTACGTACAACAAAAATAAGGGGTGTCTATGAACTGGCGAGAGAAAATTGCTCTTAGCAGTGCACCATGAAACTTTGTGTCTCCTAAATTCGGGAATACTCTACAGGCTTCGTTCTTACTCTGTTAGGTCACAGAAAGTCGAGAAGTGAAGTACAACGTTTTTAGAAAATAAACAAAAAGCACTCCCAAAAAAGGAAATTTCCAAATGGCCTATTTTCAAGTGCCAAAAAATGAAAAAAATGATATAAAATTTTCACTGAAACTAATTAACAAAATCCGAAATATACAAAACGATCAGGAGACTTTTAGCTTTCGGATAAGTGCAAATCTAAAAAAATAGACGCATACAAGTTTGCATAAGAGGCAAAAAAATAAAAAAGGAAGCATGCACTTTTCTTGAAAAAATGCATTTACTCTTTTAGCCCGTATTTTGTCGTCTTTGAAGCTTTTCTGGCCAAATTTGCTTGAAGCTAAAGCTAATAAGTGTGGCAACGACGCAATGCATTGCATCATGTTCACAAAAATTATAGACATGGAAATTCAAAATTTCGTAATTTTTTTCTCGCCAGTTCATAGACACCCCTTAGTTATGGTTTGCGGACAAAATAAATTGACTGATCAGCCAAACAAAGAAGAATAGGCCGACGCGACGTAGCATACGAACAAAGAATTATTTTTACTTATCTGGTGTGTAAAAAGGATTGACAATTCGTCTACATAAAGGAAACTACACAAACAAAGCCAGATACATCTAGCATTGCAGTTAGCTGTATTTGTAAAAAAGTGGACAAACTCACAAGAAACCAAAATTGTCAACTGCGCTATGCTTGTACTTACTCAGAACAGCTTTCACAACTTACTTTAACTGGTTCTGTGAACTTGATTCGTGGTTTTTCTTAGTTAAATTTTGTGTTAAGTGACTTTACGTAGGGCGTGGCAGGTGTAAAATTATTTTTCACAAATAATTTTGTAAGAAAAAGCCTAACACTTCCGAATGAACTACTTAACAAGCTACCAAAAAGCATAGGTTCACAAAGACTGGCTTCCGTCTTTTGGTGGGCCGCGTTTATATATGAGGCTTAGAAAATAAACAGTTGTGAAGACGAAGCTGAGATGCTTGAATAGGTAATACATTCACATTTACAAAACTGAACCGAGTTTATTGATAAGATTCACGCTATTTGGCTGAATATCAGCAACATTGCACTATTGTAGTAACATAATCGTCCACTACCGTTGACGGCTAAACAAATGCATGACTCAATAAATTCCCAGAATTCAGTTTTACTGAAGTTAACGTGGAATTATTGCACGTGGTCAAGTCATATTTCAGTAAATATATTTTCAACAGTCTTCGACAGTGGATATGAGGACAGTTAAAATTCTTGAATAGTTTTACGCAGTTTTAGAAAAGAGTATGAATTCTATGTGTTCCGTTGAATATATTTTAATTTTTGATCCCTTCCAGAATAGTTGTACCGATACTTGTCAAGGCCTAAATATGTGAGATACAAATGGAATTTTAACTAAACATTTGAAATTCAATTAATATCGTCGGTTACAGAACGGACGGACATTTTGAAATCAAGACTCTCTAAATGCATTAACCCTTATTAATTCAATGTTTTAAATGCATGTGATTATTTATCTGAAGTCAGAATAAAAATGTACTAACCGTATACTTTGGTTTACAACGTGGACTTAAAATTAAAACCAAGGATATGGTGAAATTAAATTTATAACGCACAGTAACTGCCTACGTAGGAACTGTTGACAATAATCGTTCTGTAATTTGATTCAAAAACTCCAAAAGTAGTTATTTTTTGCGTTTTTGTAACCGAATTGTGCATGAATTTATCATGAAATGTAAAATACTCACTCGACCTGCAAATGCTTGTCTGTTGTCTGGTTCATTATTTATTACGTAGCTGACGTCATCAGCGCAGTATTGATTTCCATTGGGTTTTCTGTGTGTCTGTGTGTCTGTCTGTGCAGATGATA
>JAHZMX010003460.1:0-11335 GCA_027743895.1 Seira musarum
TGAAATAGAATTACCCAGGTTTGGGAATAAAGCCAATTTTAGTTAAGCAGAATATTGAATTTTCCCTTATTCTGAAATAGAATTCGACACTTTTTTTTTTAAATGGACGTTTCCACAAGAAGTTTTTGCAGCGTAGGTGGAAGCATCGGCTACAAACTATGTTGAAGTCCTTGAATCGCCATTTTGCTTGAAATTTATTTAACCACAGCCGTCATGCTTATTTACGACGTTGTCCTTGGCCAACTCTAAGTGAAATTTTCTGAATTTGAAGGATTGAATCACTTAGCTGTCGTTATAATATGTATAAGTAATTCTGAATAACTAAAATAAATGGACCCTGAACGGTTAGACGGTCCCACACGAGCTGGATTTGTTTTGATATATACTAGTCACAGTAGCAATGAGTGAGTCAACGGTCACAAAAGCCAGTTATTTCAACTAAAAATGTTTTTGGTGGATTTGTTGCTTAAGATTGTAAACTGCACGCAAAAATATATCAGTCAGTGCCAGAGCTTGGCACCCAAGGGGCCACTTGCGTCCAAAAAGTCGAATTTCTATTTCAGAATAAGGGAAAATTCAATATTCTGCTTAACTAAAATTGGCTTTATTCCCAAACCTGGGTAATTCTATTTCATATTTGTGCTTAGCTAGGTAAATTGATCTCTTTTGAACAGAATTGAACCCAGAAGATTACTCGGATGCTGCAAAAACCTCTGAAATTAACGGATTTTAAGCTTGAATAAATGCGAAGCTTTTGGTCGATGTGGCTTCCCAAAACGGCCCTTTGATTAGGTTTTCTTGCTTAATAAAGTCGAAATTGCTCTTTTGCACATTTCAATTCCATCCTGGTTGGTGTTTTGGTGCAGAAACAGCCTGGACAAAAAATTATGCACTTAATTCCGGACAGTTGAATTCGACTAATTTTGGTAAATTTTCACGTATTAGGAATCCCGATGACCTAGAAGCCTGTTATGTGCGGTAGAAGCTGATAATAACATTCATGCTTACGTTCTGGCAAAAAATCAGGCATATCGGTTCATTCTATCAAAAGTTAGAGCATGATGAAAAAATATGCACTTAATTCCGGACGCCCCCTTATTCTCGGAAATGGAGTATCCCTATTTATCCATAACTCGTTATATGTTGTGAACTTTTCTGATACTTTGATTTGCTCGGAGTACAACCGGTGAATTATCATTTGCTTTTCTGAGATCGTTTTCCAAAGTTCTTCACTGTATGTCAATTTTGCAATAATGCCTTGTCCGATCTGATTTTGCTTTGCGGTTTATAAGTCACTTTCTCCGTCTGATACATTTGTTGTATCAGAAAATGAATTATTTGTAACAACTTCAAAGTAAATGACCAGAGTGTGTCATGTTAAGATGAAAAATGATGGAATTTTAAAAAGCAAAAGTTGACTAACCGAAGCATGCATTTTAATGCATAGCTAATGTTTTGGCATTTTATTTTCTAGCATTTCTCAAAGGGGTAGGGCTAAAAGTACGAACTAAAAAATGCTGGTTATCAGTTTCAAGCTATTTTTATTTGATGACCAGGCTGGCATAGCAGGATTAAAATTTAGTTCCTTAAAACAACGGTTGTCCGTTCCTGCTTCCACATTCCATTTAACCTCATTTCCTTTCCTTTTTGAGTATTCAGGAAAATTCGGATTTCGCATTCATCATACGTATACCTATCTACATGCGTCGGCCCCGTCATTATATTAGTTTTGTTTGAACCTTAAAAATGCCCAAGAAAAAAGTCAGGAAGACGGAATGAGGAAGATAACAATAAAATTTTAGCGGTAGTACGAGTACCTTTTGCGGGACAAGAACTACGGGAATAAAGAAACAATTTCTTCTTAAGATAAACCTCTTCCTCACATTCCCTTCTCAACTACTTTTTTTAAAGTCGCTGAAAGCAGCTGAAAAGCACATGAGACTACCGACTGTCCGATAAAATAACGAACGAACCAGTTTCTTCAGTGAATTCCCGTTCAAAGTTCATTATCTTTTGGTTTGGTTAGAAACCATTCAACCTTTTCGTGTTTATGAAAAACCTAAAGATAGTCCCTCATTTCAGCATAAGAAATTGTTTTTTGAGTGATCGGCATCTTAAAAAATCCAACGTGGTGGCTGAAAGGTTGCACCTAAATAATTTCATAATGCTCGGCTTGAAAAGGATTTTTACAATAGCATTTAGGAGCCCTCAACGATTACTTCGAACTCCGAATCAAGGAAAGGCCTGCTACTACACTGCTAGCGGAATTTGTCATAAAACAGTCGCTCAGAAATAATTTGCTTTTAATCAAGTGTGAAAGCCAACATAAACTATAAACACACCCTGTCAACTTCATTCGTGAATAGTTAGTTCTGCATTTAAATGTACTTTTGTTAAATAATTTTTAGATAAAAAATTAGATTTTACTGTTTTGTTTTTCTCTCCCAAAATCATTGGAAAATTTTTGATAAAAAAGTAAAACAGCGTTTTCCACACCTTGTACTACATGCTAAAAATGATTGTTGAAAATAAGTGGAAACTGCAAAAAGCAGAGGCCAGTTATTTTTCCAGATTTTAAAAGGCATTTAAAAGAGGCTTAATCCATGGACTAATGTGTCTATGGATATGTGATGCGAGTACTTCCACATTCAGAGATTCGTATTATTTCTTAGCGTTTTTGTTTGACTTTGAAAAGAACAATTGGCCTAAGAAGGAATTACTTCAATACGTTAATCCTTATCCTTACGTCCGTTTTCCTAAAAAAATGGGCCCCAAAGTTTACCCTTTTTGCAGCTCATTCATAAAATTATTTCATGTTTCTGTATTCAAATTATTCAGTGAGAGGTACCTTGTTACAAAACAATTACTTATTTTTACTGCCCAATTTTTGGGGCTTTTTTGTTGAATTGGTTACACATGCCAATTCAACGTTTGTCTAGACTTTTATATTTTAACTTTTGAAATGTCAAGATGCATGAAGCTAGCATAATGAGCTATACGTCTAAATGATTTAACTACGTTGTTGACGTGGCTGTCGACATCTTATTAATGCAAGTAATTATAATTTAAATTGTAATGATTGTATGTGAGTGGTACTGTTCAAATTATGAATAAAACTATTGCTAATTGTCAACAAGATATTTACATGCCACATCAGTCTTGTAATCAGAAAGAGATTCAACTTATCAGTTCAGTCACTCATAAATTTCTTGTAATATGCAAATAAGCAAGTAATAAATAGCAAACAATGCCAATATCGTTTCATGATTTCAGGCATATGAATCCCCGCAGCCACAAAGAACATTGGACCAGTAGCAATGCAAAACCAAGCCGGTATTTTTTTTTTTTGCTCCTCCAAAACGTGTCTTCTTTGTGCCGCCTGCTTTTCGACCACCAGTTGATCACTTTAATATATGTCCATCATAAAGTGACATGTTGATTTTCTTCTCAAAATTATAAATTACAAAAAAATGCGTTTGAATATTTTCCCCCGTTGTTGGTTATTGGTTGGCATTAGACTTCACTACTTACTTATCATCATAATATTCTCATGGAACAAATCTAAATGTTTATGACTCATGATCGCGATTGATTAAATTTCAAGCCAGAACACGTATAATTCATGACGTGAAATTCGACGAAACATTTATGTGCTAAAGAACACATGAAAATTGCATCACGTTGTGAATTTTACTGACAATCGTGTATTTATATCCTGCTGGTCGAATTTCTAGTTAGGCACTCCATTCCATTTGACCACACACACGCATGCGTGAAGATCAACTTAAACAAATGTAAATTGATCAAGTTAGGCATTCCATTCACTGAACATATGCTTACATAAATGTCAAATTAAGCGAAATTTGATTAACTCATAAATAATTTTTTTCTAACAAAAGTCATTATCGTCAGTGTTATTTCATTGTGATAACACAGAAAAACTGTGATGCAACATCATGAATTCGTTTAAATAATTGATCTGTCAAAATTAACAATGAAAATCTGAAATAAAAGATGATAGTAATTTTACAAAGAACAAATCATATCATCTCATAAATGGAAGAGTGCAGTGACACCATCAACCATCACCGAGTTTGATAATGGTAGCAAGTTTACTGCGAACAAAAGTTGAAAAGTATCACTACCAAATCCATGCAAATTAAATTGATGTGGCCGATGTTTTAAATCAAAGATGGTTTTAAATTACCCAATAATTCGTCTAAAAATGTTATCGGGATAACCAAATTTAACGGTAATCGATAATCGTATCTTTAGTTAGTTTATTTTACATTGGTTATGCAATTTATCGGTCGTTGATGACAAAAAGAAGATACACTACCATTTTGGCTTTGTCTGGTCACATGTGTCACTCATCTGGCTTCTCTCAGCTAAAGAATTCGTCAAATCAAGCCATAAGTAGCTTTCCTCACCTTTGGGGAGACTGAAAACCATAATTAAAGGGGATTGTTGTTCTTTGATAAAAAATATTCATGAGAAATGTTGATTTTTTTAAAAAAATTGGTCACTTTCAATGCAATCATGATCTGCATTTCAATTTTAAATGAATCCAATTTTTGATGAGTGATAAAGATGCAACAACTACTGCTAATAATGGGTGTTAAAACTCTCGCACATTTGATGCATAATGTATAAGTATACGTTTGCCAAAAAATGATCTGCAAGAATCTCAGCACACTATAATTTAAACATGGAGGAGAGATTTTACACATTCCGAATAAAAAACGTTTGCTACTGATTTTGCTTTGACCGACTTGTTTTACATAAGTAGTTTCTTACAATTTTTTCATCAAAGTGTCGGCAGCTGATTAAATGACGACAAAGGTGAATTTTTTTTTTCAGAAAAAAGTCTCCTTTTAATGTTTGTAAAATATGCATAATCTCTAGGTTAGACAATAGCAGACCTTAACTGACATTCATGCTCGCGCGTCAGAATTGTTACAAAATTTGACTTCGAGGTTATTTTTAGTAAAAAACGTCGCATGTATGGATATTCCTTATCGTGATACTGAGACACCTCACCTTTGTCAAAATAGAAATCCTTACATTTTGGATAATAATGAGACGTGCACTCGGCATTCACTCAAACACAACTTTAGTGCACGCTCCATTTTCCCATGTCAATATCATATTACATAAAATGAGTATACCTATTGTTAGTCTAGAAAAAGGGAGACAAGAATGGATGGATCATATTTTACCCAGATAAGTTCATTTAAAATAGTCACGAATTTTTTGGAGGCTTTGTCGTCTCCATTACTAAGAAAATCTTTCATGAACATCAGGTAAGTAGGTAGCCAACTTCTTTTACATTTATGCTGAAGTATGTAGTTGGAGAATTTTGACGCACACTTTGAACTTTTCAATTTGCAATTACAGTTATAAAACTAGCCTATATCCATGATTCATCATCTATACATCTACTTTGACTTGAACGAATTATGCACATGTTTGAAAATGAGTCTGCATGAATTTAGCTGCAGTAGGATAAATTCCCTTGCCGTCAGTCATCATCATTTGTTTCACTTCTGCTGGCGGACTGGGTGTGTAATGTTTTCAGGCGCACTTTTAATTTTCTTAAAATGCAAAAATGTAGAAAAAAGGTGTTTGCTTTGATTAGCAAGATGCTTGTAAAGTAAGGCAAAGTACAATTATTTCATTTCAAAGGTCATCCACATTTAAGAAGACAACTTTTAGAAGAGCCTTACATATTTTCACCTTTTCCCACTGAATTAGTATATTATTCTTTTAAACGAGAACACAAATATATTATGATGTTGTTTTTGTCAGTTTTCTAGCAAGAATGACGGTTTGCTCATCATCATCATCATCGAATAAAAGCGAAGTAAAAACAAATGAATTTGATAGACAAAGCATCACGAACCTCAGTTAAAATTTTTATTTGTTTGGAAATCAACATTTCTTGGGCTATAAACTCTTTTGGACTGAATTGATTATCATAATGTCATAGACAGGTGACTGAAGGGTTCCTATTACTACTCCAATCCTTTTTTTCAATCCTAACAATTTGTGTAAATGGTACGATTTTGTGGAAACTTTAATACGTACAAAAGTACTTTAATTTATTGTGATAATTTAGTGACATGCATTCGATGAAATCATACATTGGCCGTACATTCTGTAAATTAGTTCTATTTAGATAGACGAGTAATTTGCACATTTACTTCTTTAGTGTTATAAGGCAGATTGAATGAAAATCACAAAAACAGTTGGTTGTCTTTGTCTCACTTTTTGTTTTTTGGAGGATGATTAAACTGCATGTGTTAAAAATTAATAATAATTTACTTTACACATGACGTTCGACACAGCGGCACACATTTTTATGATCTGTTTAGTGGTAGGAAAACTTTGTTAGGTAATAATAAGCTGACAATGAATTGGATTTACATAAAAAATATATAGCACGCTAAAGTAGCCACTTTGAGTCTCCTTTGGGGAAAATTATTATCTTGAAAAAATCATTAGTTTTGCATATATTTTACCTCATTCATAATCATTATAATTCAATGAAAAAAAGGCTTTCTACTCCCTTCATCCAATAATACAGTAGTGAGATGAATGAACCGTTCATAAGTAGGAGATAAGCTCGTTTAATCGTTCATAATGGCTCATTTATTATGTAAAAAGTGCCTTTTGAAAATTGGTCATATTTTTTGGTGGGGTCGCTCGACAAGTGAATATGTCGCGGCAACACATTAACATTTTTCTAACATGATGTCTCATGTCAAAAGAATCTTTTCTGTTGTTTTGTTGTTAGTACACGCATTAAATGCATGTCTTCCTACGCATACTTACACATAACCTTAAAATTTTTTTTCGCCAAATGAGATGAGGAGAATGCAGAAAATTTGGATTTTTCTGAACTAGTGCAAGAGAGTAGAGACCAGAGCAACACGAGTGATCGTAGCGAAAGTGAATCAACAAAAGCAATTAGCTTACCGTTTTTGTTATCTAAAGCATTAATAAATAGTCCATTTCAGTGTTCAGATTTGCATATAATGCGGCTTGGTTTGGACTGCTCTGGTGGTGGTCTTTCTTCTCAAAACTAAAGCATTTTACTCTTTTTCCTTTTTAATTTGGCAAAAAAGGGTAACCTTGCGTGCCCTTGCTTGTCCATTTTGCATAATAACTGCAGCAGTGTGCCCAATAAATTCACACAGAGTAAAATTGCTAATAGGATGCAAATGAACTGGATGCATCAACATGTGCATAAAATTTTTTGTTGTCCTGTCTGCGCTTCTGGGTCATCTTCTCATTCATTTTCACAAAAGAAGGATTCACAAAAAGGTGTTGTTGATCTATGGCACGACATGTCGTAAAAGTTGAGTTGGAGCTTCTTCTTATTCCTTTTTCGTCACAAATGATGATGCCAACTAGCCAATCTATTACAAGAATCATCACACTCATCGTAAAAAATAACCTTATAATTGGAATAACGGAGCAATTCCAAAACTGTTATTATTAAGTATTATTGAAAGTAAATTAGCTTTAATGAAATCTTCTCTGCTTTTTTATTTTTGTCATGTGCAAATTAAAGGCTTCCTAGATTGAACTCCGTACAAAGAAAAGATGAAAAATGGATGCAACGACATTCACTCGCTGAATAAATACATATTTAATAAAAATTAGAGTTTTATTGCTTCCAGTTGAAAACTGTTGCGAACAACTGGCATGGGTTTTCAACGTGTAAACTATTTCAATGGACAATTAAAATGATCTAGTTGGAATGATTTGGACGAATTAAATGTATGAAAACTGGCTACCATATGAAATTGTTCACGTAGTTTTATTTTGATAATTCCATTATAATTATAAGACTTGATAAACCTGTAATTTAATTCGACGGTGTCGGTAAGTAAAAATGAATGATGATAAATGAGTTTTTGTGTGAGGCATCTTCTTTTCTAGTTGTCCTTTGGTTGCCTATTTCATCGCAACATATAAAAAATGAGGATGAGTTGACGAGGACCTTCAGGATTATTGCTCTTTAAATGAGTTTAAGTCATTCAACTACCAACCACCAACACCTGTGCAGGAATTGTACGTGGTGTGCAAATGCTAGTCTGAATGAACCACTAAACACTTTCATTAAAAATGGTACTTTTCATTAAAAATCTTTATGAGCTTTGCTGATGTTTATTATTATGATCTGAATTTGTTCGCTGGGGTTCTTTCCATCAAAGTTCCAACCAGTTGAACTTGTCTGTCAAGTGCATCAATGATGCAAATTTATGGAAACGAGGAACGACATAAGTAGAATTGACACTAGTTTTGTTTCATATGCATGACCTTAGTCTTCATCCATGGAATCTTCTTCATTATCAAAAGCCACCAGTCCATTTTATCGTGCCTGAAGCCCATATTTAAAATGTATTTCCCGTAATTTTTTCCCTTGTGTTTACGTTCCATCTTCATAATTTCTTCGGACGTGTGTATTTTTCGCTTTGTTTGCCAGATGGCAATTGTTCTAAATTATATGGATGAATGATAAGATTACGACACGACCTAACAAGGACAAAAAAATTTGATACGTATTTTTTATTATGACCTTCGAGAATCTTTATTTTGATCAGATGCTTCTTCACAACACCTTCTTCTTTGTAACCACTTGTATGCGAACAAGTGAAGATCAAACAAATTTTCTTGAACCATAGCTTCCATTGATTGCTTCTTCCTTGCTTATTATACTTCTTTGTTTCATCTGTTGCAGTCCAGTCCAATTGTTCATTTATCAGAATTTGCCTGCTCGAGGCACATCATCAGTTTTCATGAACAAAATGCATACTTATAACAAACTTACAATACAAACCTTTGTCCAGCGATAAGTCTAGAAATTTCCGCATACCTACAAGTCAACTCCCAATTTCCCCAGACTTCAGGCTTGAAATTGTGTTTAATGAAGAAATTCGGAATGCATGCAATTTGCTTGTGACATGACGTAACACGTTGAAATGAAAAACTTTTTAATTTCAGTACGTTTACAAATGAAGGAGGCGAGGCCGGACGAGCCGTAAATTACTGAAATTGTAAATGGGCGAATCCTCGTTTTCATCTTCCTTCAAATAATCGTACATCATCTTTCTGCTCAACTCATTATCAGTTGCAGATGTTGACGATGGCGATCATCTCTGGTGCATCAAAAGAAAAACGCGCGTTTATAGCATCTATAAACTATTAATATAACAACTCCGCCGACAATGCACAATCATTATCAGTTTAAAACAAAGAAGAATCTTGCTAAGGAATGTGTCCCACATCACATTTTCTCTGCCATAGGTAAACAAAGAATAAACGTTTTACTCTCAAATAAAATAAAATAAAATAAAAACACGGTTACCTTTGAAAACCTGTGATACTCCCTTGTAATTGATAATAGAATATAACGATTGTTTATAACGTTTGGTCACGCATCCAATAGATAGTATTTTTGTAATGTCATCTAAAGTAATTTTAAAAGGCAAGCAAAATATAACATTTCATGTGTTGACAAGAATGTAAGAACACGGGTAATGATCAATTAACATTTAAAAGTTTGGTGGGATTGCGATTATTTATGACTGAATTGTATTGTTGCACTGTCAAATCNTTTGTAATGTCATCTAAAGTAATTTTAAAAGGCAAGCAAAATATAACATTTCATGTGTTGACAAGAATGTAAGAACACGGGTAATGATCAATTAACATTTAAAAGTTTGGTGGGATTGCGATTATTTATGACTGAATTGTATTGTTGCACTGTCAAATCGATTAATTCTCTGAGTTACTTAAAGCAAATGCAATTACCCCTGAAGAAATATGAAAATCTCATGTAAATTTTTTCATTGACTCAGTGCCCATAATTTTGAAGATGACCAATTCAATGTTTGTTAGAAAACACAAGCATTTTTCGTATCTGCAGATTATATTTCAAATGAAATGTTTTCTCGCTCATTCAATGATTTTAATGGCTGTATTCGAGACATCTCATCGACATCGGCATGTGACACGTAAATTATTATGTTGTTTGCCGATCAATTATCCTGCCGCCTCAAAATTAACTCTTCTTGAATATGAAAAATACTCCAACCAAGTAGCAATAATCTAACACAATTTTTTAAAGGTTAGCTGCATGCACAAATGCCACTCCAATCAAGCAGTAAGTTTAATTATTGACTCCAATAAAAATAATAAACAAAATTAAGCGAGAATATGAAGATGAACATGATCGAAAATTACAGATTTTGGCAATCGAACTGATTTGATACGTCCATCGGATTGCTTTGTGTTCTCTAAATTTGCGTGTTGATGGCAAACTTGACACAAAAAAAAGAAGATAATTCCGTGGAAAAAAATGCCGTAATCAACATTTTTATGATGATTAAAATATCTTTTAATGTCTCAACTTTGTTGAAAAAAATTAATGTATTGTCCCTACTGTACTAACGCTCAATTAAGATGAACAGAGTTGAAAACTTTGTTCTAGTCTGTCTACAAAAATCCCATTAATTTTATTGCTTGAAACGAACATTTGCAATAATTTTTAGATCTAAAGGGTCGCTGCAAATTAACTTGAGAAGAAGCATTTTTCAATGCTCATATTATTACCAACCCATTAAATGAATTAGATCTGTAATTAAGAGGACATTTCCCCAAACACAAGATTTTTTTTTTCAAAATTTTACCATATAATCGTGTATCACCTTTGTTCCAGCATGTAACATATTGTCTGTTCTTCATCTGCAATTATGCTAATCAGATTAATTTGCTACACACCATTTCATCCTTGCACACACTACTTAAGAACCACGATATTATAAAGACTCATAATTATGATATGCATAGAGACAGATAGGAATTTGTGTGGTCGACCACCGTTCTTCTCCTTCTCCACTTCATCTTGACTGACTGCTAAGGCCGAAATATTTGCTTGAAATGACTGGTGTGTTTGAAGTTGATGTTTTTTTTTTCGTTGATTAGTGCTTGCTCTTCACTTCACTAAAGTGCGTTTTATTTATCTAATGGGATGAATGTCACTAGCTTCTTTCTTTATTGTGCAATCAAATAGCACATTTTCAAACATTGACGAATGATGATCAATCATTTTTTACCTTTCGTACTAATTAAACCAAACAGAATTTGTGATGGGATATATGAAGGGGGTTTCACAACAATCCAGAAATTCTTGAATGTTCATCCCCAAAAGATGGTCAAAGTGATTTAGAAGTCGCATTTCAACTTTTGGGAATGCTAAAATTTATAGTATCTTTCACACCAATACAAACAAAAAAATATATACTGAATTATCCGAATGTCAATT
>JAHZMX010003461.1:0-13353 GCA_027743895.1 Seira musarum
AACGAAGTGGAAGCTACTATAGCGTAAAAAAAGTCGTGAACGAGTTTTTTTGTTGTTATTGCTATTGCTGGTGTAATAGGGGAAAAAATAGGTATAGTTGAGCAGAGCATAGCCAACCACGTTATATGATATTTTTTTTTCGTAAGATATAAACATAGACCTATAGTGGAGTGGGGTGGGATTGAGATATACTGCGTTCTAAAAAGATCTCTGAAAACTTTCTCAGGTTCCTGGAGAAAGGGGCCTTGTCAGAAGGTTAAGGGTACTGACACTCCTAAGACGCAGTGAAAGTGAAAGGTGGTGAAAGGGTGTGACCTAGGTCAAAACAATAATTAGGCGTTTCCTTGCTAAAAGACTTGTGCAGCTGGACATGAGCCAAGTGCGGGAATCTTTAAATCCCGGTTTGCGGGAGGGTGACGTAATGACTACTAGTTCTGATGTTGAGCACGTGCAGATGACTGGAGATGAAGAAGGAGGAACGTTTTCAGCTGATGATGACGACAGTCAACAGCATTGTCATCGAAAACGTTCTCGTAGTGGACCTAATAATAATGAGCAGCGTAATGACGATGGAGCTGGAGACGATGAGGAGGAAGAGGATGGGAATCATGATTCTGATCCACCTATAGAAAATCAAAATCCAGAAGATGGTATGACTTTTTTTTAAATTGTACATGCAAATTTCATATGAAAAATCTAATGCGTGCAAGTTGACACTGAACTTCAAGATATATTTGTTAATGTAATATTTTGCATACCGCATTTGTTATATTTATCTAACTTTAAATCAAGATAATTTTGGGATTAATATTAATTTATAAAATCAGTGTCAGAATCAAAGTACCAAATAAAAATGTTATACTTCTTGATAATTTCAGGTGATTCAGCTTTTGAAGAGATCAAAAACTTTGTTGATGGTGAAGGAGGCGAAGGTGAAAATGAAAACTCGGGAAGAAAAAAACATTTTCACCAACGGAAGCGAAAAAAATCCATTCACAACAGCGATAGCTCATACGTTCCTCCGTACAAGAAGAATAGGTTTAGACGACAAGTATCTGTTCTTCCTTCAAAATTTCTTTTAGGTGGAAATATTCGAGATCCATTAAATTTAGCCAGTTTAGCAGATGCAAAAATAAATGCAGAAGTAAACAAGGTTACTCCACAGTCATCACCATTGCCAATTCCGCCACATCGGCAAGGGCCGATTCCGGTTTTCATTCCGAAAAATCCTGATGATCCCTTGGGACTCGCGGTACCTACAGATAATCCCCACGACATAATTGCTGGAGTGCGTACAGGAAAGCACAAGAAGCGTCATCGAAGACGACATGGGAGGAAGAGGACAGACAGTGAGTGTAGTGTTGCTAGCAGCACCAATCAGGATGAAGAGGAAGTGCCCCCTGATGGATCCGAACAGGGAAGCAGACTGCGAAAGAGTTCAGAAATGGGAACTTCATTTGAAACAAGTGAAGATGAAGAAATTAAATTGCCCGCTAAAGAGTCGAACAGTGTTGAATCTAGGAAAAATAATAATAAAAGCAGTCCAGTGAAAATAGAAATTAAGAGCGAGCCAAAGCCAAGCTCATCTGGGGTATCCGTGGAAGTAAAAGTGGATGATTTGGAAGTGAAAGTCGAAAGCACTGATATTGATACTAGTAAGAATACTAGCCAGCGTGTTACATTTGTAATTGAGAAAGTGGAGGGTACGAAAGAGAGCAAACCTGTAGAAAAGGAAGTTGAACTCAAAAATGAAAATAAGAAAAGTGAGCAGAAAGGGACTGAAAACGACCCGAGAGAAAACCCAACTGGAGAAAGTAACGGTGATAATGATTCTGGAAAGCAGTCCGAACCATATCCATGCAAGTCAAGTGAGTATGTTCCTTTGAGTAGTACGTACGCTCCGTCTCCGTACATTTTTGATCCAATGAATCCGGAAGAAATATTTGAAGTGAAACCATTCGAGTCACCATCATTAACAAATTACTGTTGCAATGCTGCTACCCCCAGTCATCTAATGGAACCCTTTTCTCCGCCACCAAGACCTGAAATACCTCATTTTCAACGAAGAATGCAAATGATGTCTTCTGCTCCGCACAGGCATCGAATGTCTTTACAAAGGGCAGTATTTCATAGACCGTTTCACAGACGCCGCTTTCGTCATAAATCCGATCCCATCGTGAGCCCAGTGATCCCTCAACCCGGTTGTAGTAATCGAAGGAACCACCACCATCATAATCATCGACACAATAAAAAGAATGACAAGCCTGGAAATAGCTTAAACACTTCCAATACTTCCACAAATTCTAATCACAGCTCCAATTCTAAGAAAGGAAACGCTTGCAAGGCCAAGCCAGCCAACCTCAACCATGATAATGATGAGATTAAAATTTATCGGCCAAAAGACGAAATATACCAGTTTGGAAATTACAAGCAATACTATGGATATCGATCTACTCCTGATGGGGAAGATAGTCGTTTATGGATTATGAAAAAGGAATGGTTTCGGGGAAAGGATGTATTAGACATTGGGTGTAACATAGGACACGTTACACTGTCGATTGCAAGAGACTTTGAGGCTCGCCGAGTTCATGGAATCGATATCGATAACAACCTGATCCAGACGGCACGGAAAAATATCAAACATTACATGATACATGATCCCAGTGATAAATCAGTAGTCTTCCCACATAGTTTACCGATGATCTACGGAGCACTTCAACCTCCTTCCGGAGTTGGATTGACTCCACAACAATTCCCATTTAATGTGATGTTCTCACAGGTAATTAATGACTACAAAATATTTTAAATATATAAATATTTATAGCTGTATTGAAGCTAGAAAATAGTATTAATGTGCATTTCTATTTTCTTTTGAAACAGGAAAACTACGTCCTGAACAACGATGTGTTATTGGAAGCAGTTAAACCTGAATTGCTCTTACTATCGAAAGAGAAAACTGACGGTAAGGTCACATTTATGAAAGAATAAATCATTAATTTATTTTCACTAGTTTAAATTTGTACTTACTTGCTTTTGAATATTTTGTATTTCAGCCCAGAATAAGTGAGCACTACAAAAACATCAAGTTCAAGCCTGATCAATTTCAAGATTTTCTAGTGAAGGAAGTTGGATTTACATTTGTTCAAAAACTTGGAACCCCCCATCATTCAAAAGGATTTCAGAGACCTATCTTAATATTTTGTAAGGAGTCGAAAGGAGACTCGCCTCCCACATCAGAAAATAATGCTCCCGTGGCAGTTACTACTAATAATAATTGAATGCATTTAATTAAGTTCTATTCAAATTGTAGTTCTTGTTAGTTGTTTATCTTGTTACACACTATAGACATTTAGTACCTAATTTTCGTGACATTAGCATGCGACATATTTACAAAAAAGTAATCCGCGCAAACCCGCTTTCTTTCTTGTATCTCAGAAAAGTACATACATGAAACTCGTTGTTGGTGACAAGCGCAATTCAAACTTACATTAGTTCATAGTACATACTTGTAATGCCTATCTCAGATGTTAGACTTTACGAAATTTATTGAATTATAAATATGCGCAATTTTTGCCGACTGGTTAGAGTGCTACAAATATTTTTATGCGATGTCTTTGTGTGCTATGTTATGTTACGTAAATTATATATCATGAAGATAAAAGTATGTAACACTAATCCGAGACAAAATAAAAGTCAATTTAGAATATAATATTATTGTTTGCATTTTTTTCATTGTTTTCATGAATGATCAAAACGATAATCATCAAAGCAAATGAATTAAAATGAATTTTCCAATCACGATGGGTGGCTGCCAAGTTATGTCCATGACGATGAGTGTCACCGGATTTCATCAATATCGATCAAAACTGTTTTTGGAGTTAGGTTTTTATTTTTAGCCGAATAATGGTAGAAATATTAATAATAATAACGTATCATGTCATGTTCTTACAAAATACAAATACTATTCTCATATTATTTTTCCTCATACATGCGTATTAAAAAATATTGGGTTTAGGTATTTAAACTTACTTATCTTGATAGTATATAATATAAATAAATAACGTAACAAAAATAAAAGTCAATTTAGAATATAATATTATTGTTTGCATTTTTTTCATTGTTTTCATGAATGATCAAAACGATAATCATCAAAGCAAATGAATTAAAACGAATTTTCCAATCACTATGGGTGGCTACCAAGTTATGTCCCTGACGATGAGTGTCACCGGATTTCATCAGTATCGATCAAAACTGTTTTTGGAGTTAAGTTTTTATTTTTAGCCGAATAATGGTAGAAATATTAATAATAATAACGTATCATGTCATGTTCTTACAAAGTACAAATACTATTCTCATATTATTTTTCCTCGTACATGCGTATTAAAAAATATTGGGTTTAGGTATTTAAACTTACTTATCTTGATAGTATATAATATAAATAAATAACGTAACAGACCCTTGAATTAGAGATAATAAAAGTACACGTAAGTTTTCATTTCCATTCATCCTGCAATGCAAACGGAGGGCGAGCATGGGAGGCTCTGGACATGGAGCGTGGTGAAGGTGTGTGAGATCGCCTACGATTTCTCCTTTGACGTGGCTCAACAGAAGGAGATGGAGCGGAAAGTTCTGAGGATGAATTTGAGTTTACTTTCCCCAACATAGCTTTAACTATTGGTTTGCCATTTTTACTCCGGTTCCCCTTATTATTAGTTGCTGTTTTATTGAGGTTATTCACTGATAACATGTTATCAATCCTCTCTTCATCAGAGTAAATGTAAAACGCCCGTTGGCCCGCTTTCAGTTCACTTCGTAGTTGAGAATAACTTCGAATCTACAGCATACAAAAAAATGCATGATTATTCAAAACCTGAGCCCATATCGACTTAATAATTTGCACTAATTATATTACTTACAGGTCTACCAGCCAAAGTTTCCAGTCGACTCCCAAGTGGCTGCTTTGGTATCCTCACAGACAAGGCGAGGTCTCTTACGAGGTCCTCAAATGGTTGCGAAGTTTTCGTATTCAGCAGCACTTGACTTTGCATGGAAGGCTTCGAACCGTTAATGACTCGAATGGGCTGCCTCGCCATGGGGCTCGATGTACTTGTACTGCTGCTACTAGCCTCATGAATTACGTGAGCAACGAGTTTTGGCACGTCCGACACGGATTTACTGTTTAAGGAACTCACTGAATTATTCTGCATCATCAGTGAACCTTTACTTCCAAGTCCTCTTTGGTGAAGGTTTCCATCACTGGCCGATAGTTGTCTTCCGAGGGGCTTATGAAGCCTGGACACTGGCTTCCCATTCTTCTTTGATGTTCGCTTCAAGTCCGGGATTACCCCATAATTATCATTGTCGGAGCTTTCACCTCCGTACTTCAGTGCCTGAAAGATTGCACATAATGATTTCCCAATTTTCTTTAGTCGAACCATTTTTGAAAGAACGAAACTATTTTTAGCGAAACGATGGGAGTAGACCAAGGATTTTTTTTTGTACTACACACAATTCTTGATTGACAAAGTCGTATAAAAAACTACTTTGCGAACTGCTATTAAGCTTTGATTCGATTCGACTATGAACTTCTCAACTAGTTACGTTTTTCCTTGAACGTCATAGCATTTCGGTCGTGATTTGCCAGCTAGTCTCATCGATCTGATCTGATCGTCTGCCGAGAACGAGCACCAAGCCAAAATAGATAATCTAAAGAAACCCCTCTCACATATTTATTGAGGATCTTTGAAAAAAGCAATCACGAACTCTGTCATGCAATTTTTTTTTTTCATGAATTTAATTTCATATTCAATGCAATCTAGCTACGTCAAGTTGAGTATCAAATGACCATTTTTAATGCTTTCGTTGTCTTCTTCGTGGCTCCATTCCATACCACCTACTTTATGTTTACAGGTGTAAGCAAGCAAAGGCATGGGTGAGTTTAGTAAAAAGCAAAGGTGTAAAATGCACAAAAAACATCATTCGCAAGCATAATAGCAAAGACAAACTACATAATTTTATCTACGCAAAAATATTTTACTACCTATTTTTCTTTAAGAAACTTGAGTTGAGCATTTATATAAACTTATCTATGCATTCGTCTTCTGCGTAAAAAAGAAATTAAGATTCAGCATATGTAGAACATTAAAGTTTATGGGAAGAATTAGACGAATTAACATCCGCTATTTTTATCTCCAGTATGAACCGTGGAGTGGACATATACAAGGACTACCTAGAAACGAGTTTCAAAGCAAGCACATTGAATACTCCTTTTTACTCCATGGGTAATAAAATTGAAGAAGATTAATTGCTTTGGTGGACATGAGGACCATATTGATTAACAAGTCGCCAATGCTAATTTAGTGCCGTAACAATAATTGCTTTAGGGGCTACTCTACGCAGTAATCAGTTTCAGAGGCAGAGTAAATGCGGTCTAAAAAAATGATTGTTTATGAGTTTACTAGGTACTACAAAATGTGTGCGTCAAACGCAAATTGTCTATGATTTACAATCATCATCACACTTTCACAGTAGGATTAAACAATAGTTGAATACCCGAAACTGGCAATTATTCGACCATATAAGGAAAAGTGTTTGCAAAGTTGACAATCCAGAGACGGTCAATCGATATTCTATCATTCCTATACAAGTACAAAGATTTCCAAGTAAGAATTCCGATGCAGATGTCAAGGTATTGTGCGGTCCTGATTTTCTAAGAGGTGCATATGATGTACTTTTTAAATTAGATATTTTTCTCTAACTTAAAAAGTGAACCGTTATTGATGAAGAAAGGCATATGCAACACTCTTTTATTTATTCTATGATGATTAATGATGCGGGGGAAGTAAGCCTCATCATTTCATGGTGCATTCCATGGATCGACGGTAAGAACTAATAAGGTGTAAACGTATTGATAAACTGGTATCCACTATAAATTCTTGAGTACCAAAATGGAATTCTAAATGTGCAAAATGAATATACGTCGCATTTTTTTTTTTTAAATAACAAAAGTGCTTGTTCAACTACTCATCCATGTAAATGATTCTCTATCAAGATTTTGGATTTTTGTTCGATTAAAATTACACAATAAGTCGCGAAAATAAAATCGCTCTACGACTTTCTAGAGTAAACTAAAAAGTTCTCCCATATGAGTCATTCAAGAGCAAGACTAGTCTATGTATTTATATTAATTTACTCAAATTTTTGTGAAGCGAGAGCCACACAAAAAACGAAGTGGGTTTCGTGCAGTAAACATTCGTAGGTATTTTATTTCAAGCACAACACAATGCAACATGTCCAGCGAGAAGTTGATGGGGGTCAAATGAAAAATGTTCGATGATCAAATGATCGTAAAGTAAAAGAATAATCATGAACATCGTATTTTTTGTGAGGCTAATAATAATAGATAAGTACAAACCTTAAAGAAGACATTTTGTAATCAACTTTTTTTACATGCAAAAGTAGAAATACATACACCACCACAATGAGCACAACGTTTCATTGTCTACGTACTTTGGTAAGTCTATAGTAAGGACTTATGTAAGCAAGTAGGTATCTATATTTCTCTCTAAAATCTTTATAGCTGAATGAATTCAATAAGAAAAAGCTGACGCGGACAGGACACGACACAAAAAGAATAAAAGTGTGTAACAAGCAAAAAAGGATGTGGCACTGCCATACAAATCGCAATTTTTTTGCCACATAAAAAGCCATCGTGGTTCAGACGTTTAGAAGGTAAACTGGGGGATACACTTACCTTACCTTGAATTTTCTGGTGGATGAGACGACATAAGACTCCTCATTTTCTAGTTCTTCTAAACTATTTATTGGGTAGCCATCCATCGTGAAAATATGTCTTGCTCCGGTAGGCAAAACTGGAAATCTTTTTGTTAATAAATCGAGTAGTTGGTCAAGATCGCGGATGTCTTTTCCATGACGGAAACGGTACTCAAATTTAGGATAATGCTCGTCCCCGTTGACGTAAAAGCAGACCTTTTTCATCACCCATTGATTCATATGAAGTCTTGCATAGATTCCCGGAACTTTACGCTCGGGTTTTGAGATGACTCGTATCACCCCACCCCCACCTCTGTTGCTGGGAGCTGCCATTCTCCGTGGACCTGGATGATGCTGTTGCTGATGTTGCTGCTGAGGTGGTGGCATTCGTCTAACCTGTTCAGCATTTTTATAATTCTCTCGTTTTTTAAGTTTACCAAAACTCGCTTTTGATGCGGTATAGGACGGAGTATGATTTAAATTCTCTGGACGAGAATATGAATGAGTCTTGTACGAGCTGGTGTTGTGGTGGTCATGCAGAGCTACAGGTGTGGAAATGTATGATTTATTTTGAGCTACATTTGGAAGCGATATAGACAGTGGACTCCCACCGTCTAAACCATTGCGACCAAAACTAAAAGGCCGTTTCTTTCCATGCACGTCAGTAGTGTTTACACTAGGACTCAAATATTTTGATTGTAGGTACTGCGAAGTAGGGTCAATTAAGCCAGAGGTGGTGGGTGGCAAGTATTTACCAATGCTACTACCATCAACTCTGTCCGTGTTTCTACTGAAAGTTTTCGTTGTACTTTTGTCATTGCTAGTCAGACTACTATTATTTGAGGGCTTTTGATTAACATATTTTGTGGTTTTGTGTTGGCTCGTTCGTGCCATGTATGCTGATGCTGTTTCCACATCAGATTCGGTGAAAGAGCCATCCGCGTCTGTAGTTACCTCGATAACATTTCCCTGCTTTCTAGTTGCTTTAGTCTTTGTTCGAACTGGTTCTTTCTTGATTCGCCTGGTCTCTTTCTCATCCTTCCAAACAGACTGATGGTAAAGGGATGAGCTTTGATCTTGCTTTGAAGACGCTTCTTCTTTGGTTTCCTCATCTGTTTCATTATTTTGAGCTCGTGAGGATGCTTCAGAAGATTCCTTTACCCATCTGTCAACTCTACTCAAACTTGCGTCCTTGGATGGAATAGTGTTTGCCTCGTTAGGAGCGGTAGCATTTGCCTCTTGAGGGTTCTCTAAAAGCCGGAGGATTTCAGCCTCTGGGGATCCAGAATTCCGTCTCACTTTCCCCGTGTACAAGTCTTCAAAGTATGTGGCACGACTAATAGCCCGTATATTATTTAAAAGTTCATGCCTCAGTGCAATTTGGTCTACAGGAGGTAAGGGTTCATGCGGGTCATAGTCTACTTTTGAGTCTGAGCCAGTGTGCAAGGTTTCATCAGCCGAGGGATTATCGTAATCATTCCCATGCCTCAGGGTTGAGTATAATATATTGGCTACGGAGTCACCCTTCCTTGAAACCAAATTAGAGTTAGGATCGTTTCCATGCACGATTCCACTAGCTGTTGATCTACGCCTAGTAATTAGTCTACTCGCTTCCGAACTAACTTCACCCAGAAAAGCACTATTATTATTGTTATCTCTATCAAGTATTGGAAGACTCGATGTTTTTTGCAAGAGTTGTAATTTAAGTGCATTGCTTTCACGAGGAGAGAAAATATTTGAGAACTTTACTTCATTATCCGAAATTGGAAGCAGTGGATGAGACTTTTTCTCCTTCTGGAAATTATTTTTCCCACTACTTCCTCCTCCTCCATCGTAGATGCGACCATCAGAAACTCCCGACAATGATTTCAAATAGTCCGTGTACTTTGTATTCCCAGGAACTGAGGAACTCAGAACTTGCTCTCGGTTGAGACTCGCGTACATCTTTAAACTTTATTCACCTTTGAGGATTCCCTACAACCACGCGGAGTAAAGTTTCTTAAATCTGATGAACTTCTCTTAAAATTCATGGAAAGAGTAGATATAACTTCTTTGACCAGTTGCAATTACCTAAAATTTAAAAAAACTGAAACGTACGAGTACGTAAGTATTATTTACATAATAATATTATTATTTTAGGCTTTCACAGAAACGTATAAGCATTGAACAATAAAACCAGAAGTCTTTTTTCCCATTCTACTGGCGACAGTGACGATAGTGAGTAAATTCAAGGAAAGTTGCTTTCTTTTCCCTCACTCTAATGTAAAGCAACTAACAGAAAAACTGACAAACGAAATTGACATCGACAGCGAGATTCTATCTTTTACGCTGGACAGCAAACACGCAAGCAAGCATTATCGTTACATACAAACACACACGTTATGAAAGGACAAAAGGAAGCCATACTGACTAAGCTATTTTTTTTTTTTCAATGTTCATCCGCCTGAAGTGGAGTTGATAGTAATAGTAATTGAAGTGCAAAACCGACAGTTTCATTCCTTCGTGCAAAAAGGATATTCACATTGAAAAAGACGTAGTACACTCGTGTTTTGCATTGAATTTCAGAGAGTATTACTATTATTATCATAGAAAAAATAAGTTTTGTAATGCATGGGAAAAAACTTCAAGTTCTCTGCCGTCTTATGTTGTCCACATTATTGAATGAGATAGTTAGATACTTGGCTTGATTATAAAGAGTTCTTTGACATTTTTGTTGTGGGATTTGTGTGGAACTTATGCAAAAGTAATGAAAAAATTAGTTCGTCACTGAAGAATCAGAATGGGGAAAGGAGGGAGTGAGGACTCGAATTCAACAAAGGTGATGGAAATGTCGCCACTTGAATGCAGTAAAGGAAACAGAACATGCACTGCACATGTATTCATTGTCAATTTTTATTTGCTCAAACATGTTTGTATGCTTTAGATACACACGCACACTGGGAAATCAAGAGGGTTGACAAGCTGAAGAATGCGAAATTGTCAACTGTGGCAAATTGTGTCCTTCAACGACAGGAATATAACTGAAAAGTCTGAAAACCACTTTCTGAAATGCGGACAATAGAGGTATGTAGGATAAGGATGGCCATGTTTTGTGCAAATATGAAGGCCAGACCAGACCAGCAGGTATCCACTTGATTTTGTTTTAACCTTCTTCGGATGTAAAAATCTACTAAAACTTACATGGAGGAGATAAGAACTACATATCTACCTGTGATACATTAGCAAGTTGTTAGACTTATGCTCAAATTCAAAATTCTACTGTCCGCCTTTTTAGCTTGGATGACAGGAAGTAATTGGGAAAAAATAAATTGTTGTTCAGCGCACACGAAGCTACTTAATACTCCTTCAATTTGTATGCACACTTTCACCAGTTCAATACTAATAGATAATGTTTCATAAATAGTTTAAAAATCAATTGAGCGTTGTTGTTTGCCTTCCATCATTTCATCTTAAATTTAAAAAGTCGAGAAAAAAAATTGTGGAAATCAATACGCAAAATAATATTATGTACACACTGGAAGAATACTAGGAACTAAGAAAAATCTGGATAAAAAATAATGAAAAGCATGAGGTCATTGCAAATATTTTGTCGAAAAAAGTATACATTGGTTTCTATATACATTTTAAAATATTGTGCAAATAAAATTGGCACGAACTAAAAAATACCAACGAATAGCAGTTTTATACGATTTCATGCATACTTACTTACTTACTACTTCAATTATTGTCTGAAGGCATTCTCAATAGGGCCAATAAGGTTTGTAAGAAGACTTGAACTACTAGTCGATTTTGATGATGATGATGGTCAGTGAGGAAATGTACAGACGTACGTATAAGTACATTCTCAAACATGCAAGGTGATTTGTGCCAATCAATTTATCAGCAGTTTTTTCTTGCCTATGCACTTGAAACTTGTATAAAAAAAAAGCCCGTGTTAGAGTTTTCTCGTGAATTGGCTCACCGTGAGAAAACCAATAGTTTGCGGCCATAACTACTAGTCGATTTTGATGATGATGGTCAGTGAGGAAATGTACAGACATAAGTATACATTCTCAAACATGCAAGATGATTTGTGCCAATCAATTTATCAGCAGTTTTTTCTTGCCTCTGCACTTGAAACTTGTATAAAAAAGCCCGTGTTAGAGTTTTCTCGTGAATTGGCTCACCGTGAGAAAACCAATAGTTTGCGGCCATCTGCATTAGCAGTTTCATGAGTCCCAGAACCACACCTTGACCCATCCACACAAATCATCACTTTATTCAGGAGGCTTTTCTAGAAACGTTATCTACTTCTGAACTAGGGAACAGATAATGTCGTTTAGAGAAATACACAACTACATAAACAAATTCACAAAAAAATGCATAGATTATGCGGCAGAAAAGATGGTCGATATTCACTGTTTTCAAACTTTCAAGGACTTGCTTGTCCTGTTGTACTCGCCCACTCCCACTCATTGCAAAAAAATTGGTTTTTAGTGGTGTTTACAATAGTTGTGAAAATAATTATGCACAAACACATTTTGACATGTTTCAATATCCCCCTAATAGTAAAGGTTAATATTCGAGTATACGCTAATTTCATACTGGAGTCACCAGGAAATCAGAATCCAGAAAACTTTTCTTTTAACCACATCCACTTTCTGTGTCTATTTGATACTATCTACTTTCATTCTATTTTTATGAGTAAGTACATGTTCAGCAGCTATTAATAATACCAAGCAGAGTTTCATTATGCAAATCATCGAAACTGTCACAAACTTTCCATTTCTTGAGCTTCAATGCGTAAACCTACTTTAAAGAGTTTCGCTTGAACAAAAAAAAGCTTTTATCAGAAAGTAAAAAATAAATTGACGACCAAACGGTCATTGTTTAATGTTTAATGATTGTGGAATACATGAACTATGCAAATCAATAAAATATTTTCTTTTTAGTTGCTTTCGTCAATTATGTATTACAAAATTTTTGGGAAGGCCTACATGTTGAGCAAAAAAAAGTTCCGCAGTGGGACAAAGGCACACAAACTTCACAATTTGAAATCAATAAGGCATTAACCACAACACCGCCCCGATTAGCATAGAATCGGATAAATAAAATATGCGGGAACTTACGGGAGGAAAATTGAGAAATTTACGATTCAAGTAAAAATCAACTCAGTCAAATTAAAACAATCATGAAAGATATTATGCCATTAACTCACAAACCTAAACGAAATATGAAACCCCAAATTAACTTGAAATTGCGACCAATAACTTTTCTGCGCAGTTCCTTGTTACTCGAGTAAGTACGTAGCTTTAAAACCATTACAACAAATTGCTTTTAAATAACAAATCTTTTCATCCACCATGGCTGTACTTTCCTGACCACCGAATAAAATGCGAATGAACGGATAAAGCTCTCGTAGAAATAAACCAGACGCGTTTGATTGATAAAAAATGCATTCATGACTTGATTAGACTGTGATTCATGAAATTATTTTGATCCAACACCGCATACTGTATCAATATCATTGACAATTCATTCCACCCAATCCTTTGTTGGATGAGCACCTCACTTTCTCATGCAACTAGTTTTGATCGATGC
>JAHZMX010003463.1:0-10634 GCA_027743895.1 Seira musarum
ACCTACAGGTACACGTCGACTTTGAGTCCGTGTTCAGGTTTTTGGATTTTGCGTGTAGCTTTCGACGTGTAAGTAGGAGCTACACGTCGAGCTACAAGTTACAGGCCGCCTTTGAAACTTACACGTTGATCTTTCTATCTCTCTATTAAGGTACATACGTACATGCGGTGTAATCTGTAAATTCTCAATGGATGGTTTGTTTTCTCTAAATTCCTTTTATGTAATCAGGGAACACAAAAAAAAGTTTTCTCCTCCTTCTCGGAATAAGAAAAGTTTATCTTGGGTAAACTCTCCTGTTTAAAAAACTGTAACGATATTTTTTATGCTGGAACATGGGGATTTTTATAAAGTATTTTTATGTGTCAAGATTTCCCAAAATTAAGTAACTTTCTCGTTTCTCGCAAAAAAAAAACTTTTTCGTCATGAATCAGCAGGGACTACCAGCAATAGCGAAGGAGGAGAGGATAAAAAGATGATGAAAAAGAGCAGATCAACACGTCTCGAAAAAAGTAGGTTTGCTAGTACAGCTACAACCACTGCTCAAGAAATTACCCGGAGCCGAAGAAGCAGATCCTGCCTTCCAACCTTGGTTGGTGGTAGTAGTAGTGGCAGAGCTGGAGCAATTTTATTGGATTTCCTAGAATCTAGAGAAAGAAGGATAAAGACGGTTCAGGAGGATGGGAAAGATGACCATCAAAGTCAAGGATTTAGTCGGTCACAACAGGAAGTTGATTCCAGGGGAAGAAGAAGAAGAAAAAGGGAAGTTAATGCCATGCCAAAGTCAAAACAAGCTAATTCAGAGTTTTCCTTGGGAGCTGGCAAAAGTGAAAGTTGTTCCGCTCTGGATGAACTTTCTCCCGGTGAAAGGAGAGATGCCAGACTAGGAGGGATTTGGAGCAAGAGAGCACGTCGAGCGAGAATGTTCCAACTTTCAGCACCAACTGAATACAACGAAGAGGAGACGGAATCAACTATGTCACAATCGCAGTCATGCTACCAGAGACCCCAGAAACATGGTATGAATTTGTGGAAAGAGAAGAATGAAAAATGGCAGAAGATGATTGAGATAATAACGGGGGAATCTGTCACAACAGCTGCAATTCCCTTCTTGGAGGAAAAAGAAAGCACCAGCGTTCGAATTGCAAAGAATAATAGTAGTGTGAGCTTTAGCACTGATGATGATGATGACGATGAGGATTCTAAGTCTGCCGAATTGATCAATAAAGATAGCTATAAAATAAATGTAGAAGGGGAACCGGCTGGTATCCCTGATCATTATGACAGTTGTAAAAGCGCAAATAGTGTGAATGATGATGATGAGGAAGAGAAGGAGGAAAAGAAAAGTACTAGTAGTAGTGCTAGTGTCGTGTTGGCATTTTTAAGTGAATATCGGGAGGATGATTATCGGGATTTGAGTAGATCAGTGCCCAATTTAAAGTATGTGGAGTTTTTCAAGAATTTTCCGTGCGATGCATGGTTCATGCCTTACAGGAGTTTTAGAGTTAGATGAGTTGATTTTTAAATTTCAGCTAGGCTCACAAATACTTTTACGAAACGCGCTTTTCTGCTTCTGTCGCGCGTAACACACTTGACCAATTGACACAAACAGTTTCACAAATATTTATTAACTTTATTTTCATCTTACTTTCACTTGTCTATATGCTTTCTATTACTAATTATTAACCAAATAAATATGCCAAATGGAAAAAAAATAGTTAAACAAAAGCCATTACCTCATTTAGTTTTAATGATATAGAATAATTGAATTAAGTTTGAAAACAGTCAAAGACATTAGAGCTCTTGGTTTGTCTCGGTTCGGCTCCTAAGACTTAATAATTTTTTCATTTCATTTATTGTAATTTCTGTGATTCGTAAGAGTTTATATTGATTCAATGTTTATCAATGAGGAGCACTTTGATTTGAGCTTGAGTGTGACATTTTTAATTCTTAATTTAGTAGTTTCATTAATTACCTTTATCTAATTAAGTTTATACTTATCATCATATGCTATGGCTTAAAAGTAGGAATACGACGTAGATTAAGAGAATTAAGTAATTTAAGACAATATTAAAGGTAAAAACGCTTTAAAATTATTATTTGCGTAAATAATATCCATCCATTTTTTAGTTTGTCACAAAATGCACCAAGTTTTTTCACCCAACAGCATTACATCACTATTTATTTTTAAATCCAGATGCACATGTGAAAAGCACTATTTACTATTTCACCATTTATCATGTTGGTTACACCTCATTTTGCATTATGACGGAATAAATCTAATTTCAATTGCTTTTATTTTTTTTTCTAGCACTAAATAGTTTTCTAATGAACTATAGTATATTTGTTTGCTTAAATTTTAAGAGCTACTTTGCACTATGTTAGCTTTTTTCTATTTATTATTCTATTCTAGAGAAAGTTGATTTTTTCCGGAATTTTTACTATTCGATTTATTTATGATTCTATATCTCGTATAGGTATATTAAAGAACAAGCGCTGATGATGATGTGATGTGACCTGAGAGAAAATTTTTACCTGCTACTTAACTATCTTCAGAAAAACAAGCATTTTTTTCGTATTTGAAATCAACAATTTTTCCCCTTTCCTAAAATATTTTTTTCTTGTTTTTGTTTTTTTGACGTGTCAATTTTATTTTCCCACATGGAGTTTTTCTTCTTGTCCTATTGCGATTTTCCTAAAAAATAAACGACAAAAGCCAGACAGTCTGAATGTGAGTCAGAAAAATTCTGAATAGAAAGAATGAATACTACAAAAAATAGCTTCAAGCTTACAATATCTACTAGTCCGAATAGTTCCGAATTTAAAAATAGTTTCTTGGAAAAAATAGTTTAGAAAACATGAATACCTTAACTTTACGGACCCTTTTCATGAGAGCCCTTTTATAAAAAATGCCTAATTCTTCGTCCATGTCCATGTCCATTTGGCTGGTCAGTGAATCAGTGGAAAGGAAACCACGCGTGGAGGCTGGAACAACATCTGCCAAAGTAGTTGGTATGTAACTTTACAACAAAAAAAAACGACAACAAACTTCAATCAAAATCTCCATTCTTTTGAATGAAGAGGCGATATAATACAAAGCCAAGCCCAAATCCAAAGCAAAAATAAATGCACGTAATCGCTAGAGACTTTAGAAGCAACTTTGTTCTAAAAATCCCCGGAAATAAAAATAAAAGGAAAAAAAGATCCATCACCAGTACTGCCACTACCGCCACCACCACCTTATAAAAAAGTTTAAAAACTTGACTAATCCCTTTCACACGCAAAAATACCTAAAGCCTATGTACTACTACACCCCGACACTGCTCATCACCGACCGAACTACTCACAAATAAAATTAAATTAAAAGTTTTATTCTCTGCAAAAAAAAACTGAAGAAAACAAATCGTATTGGTTCTCTCAATCCTTATCATGCAACTCACACTAAATTCACTCTGGTCTAGTCTGATCCTTATCCGATAGCGCTATTTTGTTTGTGACGCAGACGCACGAATTTAATTAAATTGAGTTCCTCTAATACAGCGCTTTATTTTTTATTGATCCATTTTGATTAATTTGCAGTGGCGTGCTAGTGTCATGAGCTCAGCCTTTTCTGAGTCTTTTTTTGTTTGAAAATTTGCCTTATTGAGATTTTTTGTGAATGAGCTCTATGCATGGCTGAGAAAAGTAGTAGTTTTTTTAGATTTAAATCTTTTGCCAACTTGTCAAGTGCACTCTTGAACGAACTTTTGAAAAAAAAAAGATTTTTTTGCCTCTAAAACTTATCCAAATCCAAACCACAATAAATAATAATAAATGCATCGTCAATTCGTTTGCCTCCCCATAAATAAAAAAGAGAAAAAAGTTCAGAGTAAAAATGTGAATTTCTTGGAAAAATATGTTTGTGACAGGATCACTTCACGCGTATTCAAGCGAACGAGATGATTGTAACAAACCGAGAATTTATAGCGAGCAGAAGAACTCGACTCCCTCGCCAATACCATTTGAGAAAGCAAACGGTCCCTTAAAACCCATGAACGGGGCAATCTGCTCCTTGGGAGAACAGGAGAGCTGTGGGAAAGTTGGGGGCTCACTCACGGCATCTCTAAACACAGAAGAGAAGAAGAGGTTACAACAACCTGTTGCACCTTCACAATCCACCTCGGCAGTGAACTCCTATTTTCAGCTGTCGACAAGGAGCAGTCAACAAGGAGGAACGAGGAGATCGTCAACTTCCACCACGTTGGCAGCAACCCAATCGACGGCGGCGGAAACATCTGCGTCGGAAACGGGAGGAATGAGCTTTCTCAGAAATAATTTCCCCTTCTTCCGCAATTCCACGAGTAGATCTAGATCACAGTCTGTTGTCAGTGATGTATCGCGGTCATCAGAGACTGGGGTAAAAATGAGAGAAACATGAGAAACGAAAGAGCAATGATAAAATGTTATATGGCCGTCCTTTTATTCCATTTTTTGTTGTTTCCTTTTTCTTCCTTGTAGGACTCGAGAAAGGAAAAGGATAAAAGCTACCGGAGAAAGTCACATCTTAACCGAGCTTTCACTGATGAACCCGTTCCAGATAATAACTACGCATTTGGTACACATTCCATAGACGCAACTTAAAAGGCTTTTAAAAGAAAATTTCTTTTTTAAGAGAAACTAGTTCTAAAATGTTTTTTTTTCATTGCAGAACCTACTCCAAAATCAAGTAAGCCAACAAGTCAGGAAGCCTCGAGTCTGGAAAATTCTGCAGTGGAAGAGTGCCGCACGACCACGTCCAATTCCAAGCCAAGTGTAAAACTCCACCCAGCCATTCCCTCAGTTTTGACTTGTAAGCAACAATAAATCCGACAGCAATCTATTTCAGGGCAAGTCGATAAGTCGCCAGAATTCTAACGGAAACAATAATTTTGAATCAATGCCAGCCAGCCCAATTCCCATTTCACAAGGGAGTAGGGCTAAGGACCAACAGCAAAATCGTAAGAGTACTCCAGTTGTCAAGAAGGACTCGTTCTCAGATGCTGAAGGAGTATCCTTCATCAAAAAGATGTTGCAAAAGGAAAGCGATCGGGATCGAGTGGCAGCGGCCGCTTCAGCTGGAAAGCAAAACGCACAAAGTTCCTCTTCAGGGAATAGTAATAATTCCTCTTCAAACTACAATATCAAAAAGAGCCCATCCGCTGGAAATCAGTCATACTGGTCCAAGTTCTCTAGTAGCCAATCTGCCTTTCTCCGAAAGCTTTTTGACAAGCCAAAAGTCGCGGATTCCCCCATAAGCCAAAAAAGCACAAGTAATGGGAAAAGCACATCATGTGCAGCAAACGTGCCAAATGAAAGCCTAACAAATGGCAATTCTGGAGAAAGAGACAAAGAAAATTCTGGAGAAAAGGATTCCTCTGAGAAGGAAAACGCGGAACCCGTTCTGGGATTTAGCGTTGCTCAGAAAGCTTCGTTCTTCATGAAGGTAAGATTTGGAATTGAGAAATTAGTGTATTCAGAAATATGATACGCTTTTCTATTTTTTGAAGCTTGAGCACGAGCAGCGGTTTAGCAAGTGGAGGAAAAACTCTGTCGATTTGGGGATTATTAGTAAGGCAAATAGTGCCTATGCATCCAACCCTTTGGCCTCTTATGATGCAGCAGGGAAAGGGAGTACTAATGGCTCTTTTGTGGGATGTGGGACCAACAATCTCAATGAATTCCGACCACGCTCCTCTAGACACTTGACCCAGCCAGTAACTCCAACAGAATTGATGGATATTGCGCCCCTGGTGAATAGCGTTTGTTCATCAATAAACTCTGGAAATCAATCTGGCGATGATCATGAGTTTGGGTCACAGCCAAGTCATCATGGCTGGAATGGTGAAGTGGACTCTGAAGAGAGATTGAATAAAGACGATCCATCCGCGGATCCTAAGTCGTTTTACAAAGGTAACAAAACCAAAGCAGACTTTTGTGCTTTAATAGTATTTACTTAATGAAAGTTCATATTTCCAACAGATTACGACGAATGCAACAAACTCGAACCCTTGGTGGCTAGCAATTTGAAGGAGAGGGTTAGCAAGTTTGATGAAATTGTAACCCATCAACAGCCCCTCCTAACATATTCGGTGGCGCCTCCAACACCCACAATGAAATCATACTCATTGACAAGAAGCAGTCGCACAAATGCCAACTGCAACAACGGCCTAAATAACCTCGGTGGCTTTCCAATGTACCATTCGGCCTCTGCTATTATTAGCAATTCATCAACTACGACCTCAACTCTAACAAATAAGTTCTCCGGTTGTGGATCGAGTAGTACAAAGTCCTCGGGGACGTTTTATAAGAATCCTTGTGCCGGTTACAGCAGTAGCAGCTCCAGCTTCAGTGAACAAGCCATGTCAAGACATGAAAGTGCAAAGTTTCTTCCCTTGACCAAATCGGGAGGGTTGAGTGGTAGTCGAAGGAGTAATAACCATGTAGATTCTCCAGTATTTGAGAATGGAAAGAGGAGAGGGAGCGTGTCTGATTTAGAGCTGTCAGAAGCAGTGCAGCAACAAAGTCCTTTAGCTTCCAAGAGGGGACAAAGTGAAATCCCTGTTCGTTTCAAGAGCTCCGACTGGATACCATTGTGATACTACTGAGAACCTTTCGGAGGATGGAGAATTTTCAAGTGGGGGTCAGGAAGTAGCGGAAATTATTTGTAGATCTTATGAAAATTCTCCAGTGTAAGTGATCCGGTCAAGTACTCACACACTCTCCAAACATGAATGAGTCATGACGTTGACAATTTCTGGAAAGATACGTAATTTTTTTCTTTTATTTTATTCCAGCTTCCGCAAAAAGAATTGGCGAACACAGAAACAGATTCAGGCAAATTTTACAAAGGAAATATGGCGACGTTGTGGAAATTATGAAAATTGGAACCAGAAGACCTCGTGTGCTCAAAAGAAGCCGCAACCACAACATCCTTCCTCTTCCCTTCCACAGACCTTTACTGCGACTACCAATGTAATAGAGGTACCAATTATAACGCTGCCTTTGCCCACACAATAGACCAAAATCTGTTGTAGAATTTCTAAACATATTAATATGCTTCGCCGCAAACCGTAGACAGTAACATGTAAATTACAATACATTCTTTATTGTAGTTTTCATACTTTTTTTTTGCTATGCTTTAAATCTTTTTCCAACTCCTGCCAAGAACATTCGGCCACTATAATTCATTCAATTTGGTTTACATTTTTAGGTCAGCACTGCTCCGCCACCATCACTTCCAACGGTTGCCCCATCTCCACCACCATCCACTTCGAATCTTCTTCAAATCCTGACAGTTCTCAGCAGCTCGAATGACGAGCTGAATGAGACGAAACCAAAGTCAACAAAGAAGTACCATCACCGCCAAGGAGGAAGCTCTTCAAGACAAATTATTTCTTCTTCTGGATCCGATTCCATACCTCCAATCCACCCTGGGCATAGCCACAACAACCACCACAACGTGAACAACACTGCCGTAGCAATGGGCCCATCCGACCAGATTTACGTGAGTGTTCCTCACCCAGAAGGGGAGGATGAAGCATTCCAGAGTTTCTTTTGTAGCGTGAAGAGCTACACTCAAAGTCACCCATTATCCATCTGGAACAGTGGGAACGATCCCAACGACGACATCCGCCATGAATGGTGATCTGAATGGACACATCATGCAAAATGGAACAGGAGAACTTGTTCCCACCACCAGTGATGAAGCACTTGACGTTGACATCGGTTCAATAAGAAGAGAGAGCGACCTACTCGTTATGAAAAAGAATGTTCCTCCGGCGAAACGAAAGTCCAATAGTGGCAAGTACAAAAATCCACTTCGAGCTTTAGCCGCGCGCATGGATTTTAGGCATCAGGGCTATTACGCGCAACCAACTTCTAATTCTAACACGGTCCAGTCCAGTAGTGATGTTGAGGTTACGACGTGACCACAAAACTTTTTTATTCAATTCTTACGATTACTTATAAGCTAGAGTTTGCAAAAATATACGCTAATAATGAGGGAGACTTTATCATTGTGCTGTTCGACGAATTCATATAAAACTTTATTCATTTGTATATTAAACATTTGGTAAATAACTATACGAAATAGGGACGATGAGTGTTTAGTTCTATTAAATATTCTTTAATTCAATTCGCACGATCTAATGAGTGCCAAAAAACGCAAAACGATAGGTTATGAAATAGACGCTTTGATAGGTCCTGTTTAAGTAATAAAGTATCGTATCCTGCTTATACTATGCTTCACTCTTTAAATATAGCTAGATCAATTTTAATGTACTATAATTTAGATTAATATGAATAAGTGCGCATTGTGTTCGAATTCGGAAACGTTGATTTATGTAAAGTCAATACTTTAAGTAGCAAAACGAGTGAATGAGAGAAAAATAATAAAAATGCCAAAGATTAAAACATGATTTTTTATAATCTAAGAAAACATTTTATTCCGAAAATAGCGATTTGCACCTAATTAATAAAATGCAGGTTTCGATCATTTTTTAGAACCCGGTCCGTACTTCATTCTCTTCATAAATTTCTTTGGATTGAGACCATAAGCCCTTAGACGATCTTCGTCAACAGGCATTCCATTCGTATCATTTGAAATCATTGGCTTTCCTTTTCAAATTCTTTTTATTCGGTTTGTCCTTCTTCTTCTCTGATTTAGAATTTTTCTGAGAATTTGACTTAAAATCAGGTTTAATGGTATCATTTACAGATGTTGATTTGGGTTGAGAGTTCCCTTCTCCCTTGGAGTCCAAATTTGCTGATGTCTGCTTTTTCTTTAGATTTTTACGTTGTCGTTTGGAAAGTCCTGTAGGTGTATCGGGTAATAATGAGGGAGTCTTTGCATTCACTTTCTGATGCATTCTTTTGTTTTTTAGGACTTGAATTTGAATTACTAATCGACTTTTGTTCTTTTGAGGGGGAATTTGATTTTGTAGATTGCACAGGAACAATATCTTCAGTAACTGTAACATTGTTTGAAGTATCAGAGTTTTGACTTTTGCCTTTGTTCTTCTTCTTCCTTTTCTTTTTCTTCTTTTGCTGCTGCGACTCTCCTTCTCCGTCTTGGGTATCTTGCTCGCCGGTCGATTGCCTATTAATAGTAATTATATAGTGTTAGAAACTTGTCTGAATAAAAGATTTTGATTTGAATTTAAAATTTAAAAGAGTATTTACCCGGTTGTTGGGTCATAAACTGAAAGAAGGATTCGTTTCTTCAACTGTTCTTTCTGAGACTTTTGCTTGTATGCATGAACTTCATACTCCTCTTCCGTATGCTCACGATATTGAAAAGTTTTCTTAAGAGATGCCCATTTATTAAGTTCTCTGTCGTCGGCTTTCAGGATCTACACAAGTAAAATTACACTAAGGTCACTGAGACATTGAATCCTATTTTGATATATTTTTAAAAAATAGTACATACCTCCTCCGTCGTCAATCCAAAGTCATTCGGGATTGTTTTGTGGTACTTAAATCTAGTCTTTAAATCCCCCACCACGTCTTCAAAGTCTAACTTGTAGTATTCGTCAAAGTATTGCTCAAAGGATTTGTGAATTTTCGGATCAAATTTTGGTTTCTCACGCTCTAATGCGTCTAAAAACGCCGATCTCTTTCTCCGCCCTCGTTTTCCTTTGGAGGCTTCGATGAGTTCGTCTTGAACTTTTTTTCTAATTCCACGGCTTCTACTGGTTGCAGGCTCATGAAAAGTTTTCTTAAGAGATGCCCATTTATTAAGTTCTCTGTCGTCGGCTTTCAGGATCTACACAAGTAAAATTACACTGAGGTCACCGAGACATTGAATCCCATTTTGATATATATTTGAAAAATATTACATACCTCCTCCGTCGTCAATCCAAAGTCATTCGGTATTGTTTTGTGGTACTTAAATCTAGTCTTTAAATCCCCCACCACGTCTTCAAAGTCTAGCTTGTAGTATTCGTCAAAGTATTGCTCAAAGGACTTGTGAATTTTCGGATCAAATTTTGGCTTCTCACGCTCTAATGCGTCTAAAAACGCGGATCTCTTTCTCCGCCCTCGTTTTCCTTTGGAGGCTTCGATGAGTTCGTCTTGAACTTTTTTTCTAATTCCACGGCTTCTACTGGTTGCAGGCTCTTCTTCCTCTTCAGCCTCAGGCTCAGCATCAATCTGCTAAATTAGTAAAAAAATTAATGACTAAATCGATTCCCAATTCTTGGTTTGTTTTTGTATTTTATACTATACATTCTTTGCAGATTGTTTTGAATTGCTACTTCCATCATCGTCAGATTCGTCCAGAGACCACGCTTCTCCTTCCCAATCTAATTTAGACATTTGAAAAAAAATAAAATAAAAAATAAAGTCACATGATAAAATCAAAATTTTATGACTTGGTATTCGAATGAGCCACATTATTTACAATAGTACATTTGATTCAAATTAATGCATACCGTTCTCGCCGTCTATTTCTTCATCAAACGGGAATTCCGGCTTTTCTTCGTCGCCCCATCTCGGTCAATGCCAGGTTTGGGTCTCCGGTTATATCGTGCAGTTTTTTAATTTTGTCCATGATCTCCTTTCGTTTGAAAGCTTTCAATCTCTGAACTTCTTCTTTCTTCTTTGAAATCAAATCCTCCTTC
>JAHZMX010003464.1:0-10421 GCA_027743895.1 Seira musarum
CAAAACATTAATATGCCTATGGTTTGGTCTTGGTCTGTGAAACCCTAAATATCATTTTGAAAATGAAAAGGTACTTGAGAAAAAATATCCAGTTCAGATCGAGGGTTTCAGTTTACATAGACCACAACAACATACGTCGTAGTCCTCATCACATCACTATTACCGTTCCCTAAACTCTGTTTGTGTTTGTGCCTTGCTTTTGTGCTTGTTGACTTCTTCGTTTCACAGAGAAAACCATTAATATCCCAAACATTAAAATATTTTTTTTACCTCAAGCCAAAGCCAAGCTCAAGTCAAACCAAGACAATCTGGATGGACTGGGAAGAAGGGAACGGCATAACAAAAGTAATACCTATCATCATTTTTTTCGTCTTTACAAAATAAGATGATCATTAAAACATATTATTACGATTTCATTCCATTTCAATACAAATTTTAAATTGGGTGTTGCGTTGTTGTGTGTGCCAGAGCCGTGGGTACCTTGCTTGCGGACCGACTGTCTACATCATCTGGACCCTGGACTGGAGACATAGACATTATGAGAACTGAGAGATGAAATTATTGATTTCATCATCATTATAATGACCGCATAATATCATGATTATTTTTGCATTTAGATCCCCTAACTTTATGCTTGCCAGGGAGAAACGATCACTAATAGCCTTAGCTCGCATCCCCACAATCACGAATGCGATTCGGTCCAGTCCACAAGAAAAACGAAACCACATTCCAAGAAAATTTGAATTTGAGAGGAAGTGAAACAGCATATGCTTTGGTAAAGTAAAGTGGTACCATACCATACCACGAACAAAAATAATAACATCTCAACTCAACAACAAACGTTTTTATTATCATCATTAAATATTAGTCCATATTTTCCCTCAGAGATACATATTTTGTCTTTAAAATCAAAAAGCACTTTTTGTTGTGGTGAAGTGAAGGAGGGAAGTGAAATGATTGTTGTGTTTTTTTACCTACTCGAACGAGAACGAAAGGCATTAATGTAAAGTACCATCATCATTATTATTGACTTGAAGTGTGGAACTCACAAAAAATAGTTCACCTTTTCGCCTAATGCATAAAGTTGAAGAAGAAGAAAAGGAGGAATATTATGGAGAAGTGATTATGTACCTAAAATCGTGAATGTAAGATGTAATTTCTTGTTCTTCCATGAATTTATTTTTTTATTGTAGGCTTCGAGGAATGGGTGAAGAATGTGGAGTGGAGGAAGCTCATAAAAAATTGTTCAAGTTTTTTGTTCCACTTCGTCTGCTTTTTTGACTTAGCACCTACCTATCATCATCTTTTGTCTTTTCACCCTGCATTTTTGAAAAAGTTGAAAAGGCGGATGTTCAATGTTTTGTCGACTCGAAATCAATATCATTAGGGAAGACATGAATACCAATAATAGGGTATCTCACCTCCTCTCCTCACTTCAGTCATCAACTTACAAATCATTTGTGGGCACGAAAATCCCAAGTTCTTTCTCTTGAGAGAAGTACTTAAAGTGGTTCAGCATCAGCAACAAACATCGAAATCGAAATGAGTGGAAGAGAACAAAAGAAAACGAAAATGCTGACTGCATCGTTACATTCATTTCAAACTTTTTAAAACATCTTTCAAATAATTCATCTCGTTTTTAAATCCTGAAACACCGGAAATTTATTCATTCAGGCAATCAAAAATGAAAAAAGGTTTTTACGAAACAAGAAAGTCATTTGTTTCCTACTTATTTTCTTCTATCAAAGTTTCATTTTCAACCCTTTCACGATACGATTTTCAACCCCTGCAAACCAACCGAGTAAAATTTCTTGACAGTTGTTTTCAGATAGTGGCAGGATATATGGCGATTTTTCTCTTCTTTCATTACTGAATTTGAGGCAGAGACATCTCATTGCCATTACTAATGGCATACGTAAACGTAAGTACTTAAAGTGCAGCAATACGGCATCGTTTAAAACTTTTTTAAAAGTAGACCTTCACTCTGTGAAAAATAAATTTCCTGAAACTAGAATCGGTATAGTTGTCTCGTCTCCAGAAAAGCGTGAATTTTTACTCTGCTCTGCTCTCATAATTTTCATTGCCAGTTTGTTGCATAAGAAAAGTTATGAAATGAGGTAAGTGGGGAAAAAGTGAATATTTTATGAAATGATTGCGTTTCTCTTTTCACCCATCCGCTTTCCATTTGCGTTGATAGATTACTTTTTGTCCAAGAAAGAGAACGAAATGGAAATGGGGACACGGATACTTCTTTACCCCATCACATCGTTAAAACCTTAATCACGTTTCATTTAAAGTAGAATTGACATGTAAGCCAAGTCAGATTCCATGAATTCAATTTATAATCATTTAAATTCTGTTCACTTCATAAAGTAAGCCGCCCAGCCCAGCCTGTCCATGCTCTCCTTTCCATTTTTCCATTCATTCATTCATGCCTCCCTGCCCGCGGAGTTTTTTTCTTCTTTCCCTCCAACTTCCTTTTTCCGTTTCTCCAGAAGAAAAAAACTTCATAAATGCGTCGTGTGTGTATTGATACAGAATTGGGAGTCATCAATTTCGACTCATTTACGAAGACCCCTTCTTTTCTAGGCTTTCACTTATGTATACATCTACTTCGATCTTCGTTAATGTGTAATTCTTTAATTCGTGTAGAAGAATACATTATGAAATGGAAAAAAGAAAGTGGGAATCTATTCCCTTTTTTGCGCTAATGGGCACACCACGCCAAAGCCAAGCCACGTTGTGAATCAAGAAGCAATATGTGATGCATGACGAAAGCTGGAATGGTAATGGAGTTGTACGAAAAGAAAAAACTTTTTGTACAAAACGTAGAAGAAGAAGAGGAAACTATCCGCTCTACTAACTACAACAACGTTCTGGAGGGAAATAGAAAGTAGCACCAATTTTAATCTCGACTTCTCAGATTTTTGCTGATGATGTGTCACGAAATTTACGGTTTCCTAGTCTAAAGAATTATTATGAAGAATCTTTGTGGAATACAGATCATCTCATCTCCTTTTTTTCTTCTCCGCAAAGATGGAATGAAAGCATTCTTCGAATGATGATCATTTCCCAGAGAATACGAAGGATGAATGAATGAGTACACATGACTTACTTGAAGTCATCCCTTTTTCCTGGAATTCTAACCCAATCCAGTGGAGAAAAAAAGTTAACTGCTCACTTTATAACTTTCTTCGTCTTTTTTTTCGCAAAGTGATTTAGATTCTGTTTCCGTTCAAAAGTGATTTTACTTTTTTTTCTTCTGAGAAAGACGAAAAGGCAAAAGGGAAAGGCAGAAATAAAATGATTTTTATGCATTTTGTTGAAAAAGTAAATTTCATTAGTTAGGTAAAAATAGTAAATGGACAAAATGGATTTTATTTCTTCACTTTACATCATATCATCATCATCTTTGCCAATGAAGGATCAAATGAAGTGAGTGGGTTGCATACCTTCAATTCATTAAAGCATACCCATACAATCATCATCATGATCACGCCTCTTCACTGTAAAGCTATGCCATTAAAAGTAAAGAAAAGAGAGCGGAAGAAAGACTGAGTGCTTCTTCTTTTTGAAAGAAGTTGTTTGTTAGTTCAGTTCGTTCAGTGAAACAAAAAGTCCCGTAAGAGAATACGCGATTGATTACAAAGTTCCTCAGGGACCATCTCTCGCTATAGTTGCCAGTTCTCACTCACTCACTCCTTTTCTTTCTTTCTTTTTTTGTTACTTTTATTTTCTCCTCTTTACTTTTACTCCTGAAAGTATAAACCCTTTTCTTTTTCTCCTTGTTTTATTTACTTAGGTACCTTCACAAAGAGATAGTGGAATATACATTTGGTCTTAATGTTTTTAGAAAACGAAATAGAAACCTAACGTAAGCAAGAAGAAGAAAGGGAGAAAATATCGTTTACTTCCATTTCCCCTTTGGTTGTCGTTTTGAAAGACGCCCCACAATCCAACGAAACTCTTTTTGTAACGGCCATTCTTAAGAAAAAACCGACGCATTAACCTACAATCAAAGTAATAAGCGATGTTTTCTTTAAGAAAATAATTTTGCAAAAAATTAAGTAGTTTTCATATTCAAATGATGAGTCGTTCCCATATGCTAGAATCTAAATCAATTGATTGGATAATTTGTACAAATATTGGTTCCCGGTTTAAAAACAGGTAAAAGTACAAATTGATTTCTTATATTCAATGTGCCACTATAATAAGACTTCATTGTGCAGACATTTTTCTTCGCCCTTTGAAAAGAGCTTGGAGCACCCGAGAGAGCTAGATGAAAGAAAAAGTTGATACTTGTAGTGAAACCCTGTCTTGTAGTTGTGTGCTGCATTCATACGACCCTTTTAAGGTGAAATGTGTTGGCTCGGCTTGCCTTCCTCTTGTAGTAGTAGTTATAGTTGTGTTGCATGATCAATAGCGACAAGGGGCTAAATTGCAAGGTTACAGGGCAAATGCAGGTAGGCACCTTGGATAGAAAACACTTTAATCTAAAAGCTTTTGTTACAGTTACAGTCACGGTTGCCCTCCACTCCAGTGTTCTCACTGGAACAAAGGGAATAGTATTGCATTACATTACAAAGAAAAAAAAGCTCTCTTTCTTTTCCCCACTTTTAAACTGCGACTTTGCGAGCGTGACTAGTGACTACATATTTATTTATAAATAGAAATTTGAGTGAGTCAAGTGTAAGGTAATATGTAGTCCACATGTTCCACTTTACAAGTGTAGGTAAGTTTTTTAAAAAAGGTCACATGCTGATACTGGCTGATTATTACTTTCCTTGTGGGAGTCAAAGTCGGTGGAGCCAGGAAGAAAGAGATGTGAAGAGAGAAAGAGAACATCACTGTAATACTGGAACATGGCATACTTTTTTGAAATATGTATTTCATAATTAAACTTCGTTTTCACCGGCACACTGAATCGAGGACAATTTTCACCGGTGCATGATGCATCCTCTGCTCTGGAGAGAGGTGAAACGGGAAAATGGGAAAACTTCAGATGGAATTCAAGCCAATGCCGAGTGAAGGGATGAATGCATTCCAGAGGTAAAAATTAAGCACATGACATGATCAAGGTTCTCATGGACGTCATCATTTCGCCTACGAAGTGGCCTTAATTAGGGTATTAAAGTGAGCTCTAGTAATCGTGTAATCGCTTTCTGTAATAATGGACATACCTATATTTCTATTTCCTATACATTCATTTACACTTAAAATGTTCACTTGATTAAGTTGGTAAGGGAAAATCTAAACACCTCATTAAAGTTATAATTGGCGAAGGAAATGAAAACATCTAATTTAGGAGCTGACTTCATTTATCTTGCGCTCATTCCATCTAAAGATACGAAACGAGACGGGAAGCAGCAAGGAAATAGAAGAGCGAATGCGACAATGACAACAATTCCAAGAAATGAATGTATGTACGGCCGATCCTACATATTTACGTAAACAAGGACAATAATAAATGAATAAATAGAGAACGGGAATTTAATACGAAGCAAGCATGTTTCTCATTTTTTACATAAAAAATATAACTTTTTTCTCCTTTCCTTCCTTCTTGCTCTCGCTCGTGCGAGAGTAAACATTAAGCTGGAATTTTGATAGAGTCATTTATAACGGGACAAAAAAAACTTCTAAAGCGTGTTTGTGCTTTACATTATTTCTTTCCAAAAATATTCATTACGATTCTAGGAGAAGTAGCNATAAAAAATATAACTTTTTTCTCCTTTCCTTCCTTCTTGCTCTCGCTCGTGCGAGAGTAAACATTAAGCTGGAATTTTGATAGAGTCATTTATAACGGGGCAAAAAAACTTCTAAAGCGTGTTTGTGCTTTACATTATTTCTTCCAAAAATATTCATTACGATTCCAGGAGAAGTAGCTGCAGCTCTGTTACTACTACTCCGTCTCGCTTTAAGATGTATGCAGATATACTCCTTTATTAAAAGTAGATGAATGAACATAAAGAGCTACAGAAGACACAACACTACTAACACGAGAGAAAATATTTTTTTGCGTGCACTACATTTTCCCATGAATAAATGAGTAAGATTCCCATTCTGATTAGAATATGAGGATAGTGCTGGTGTAAGCAGCGGTAGCGGTAGCTCGAGCCTAGCCTCATGGGCTCATTTTCATTTGTCTGAATGAGAATAATTTTTTTCTCCGCTTTTTTCTCCCAGAGTAAAACTATTACTACTACTCCGTCTCGCTTTTAGAGATATATTATGCAGATATACTCCTTTATTAAAAGTAGATGAATGAACATAAAGAGCTACAACACAACACTACTAACACGAGAGAAAATATTTTTTGCGTGCACTACATTTTCCCATGAATAAATGAGTAAGATTCCCATTCTGATTAGAATATGAGGATAGTGATGGTGTAAGCAGCAGCAGCGGTAGCGGTAGCTCGAGCCTAGCCTCATGGGCTCATTTTCATTTGTCTGAATGAGAATAATTTTTTTCTCCGCTTTTTTCTCCCAGAGTAATTGCCTGGGTGGCACCATCTCATCCTTCCTGTTTCCACTTAGCTCTCTTCTGCTCCTTGCTTCCCATTCCACCTTAAGGAGAAAACATACTTTCATTTGCCATTGCATTGCCACCCAAACAGCGGACGACAAAAAACGACGGAGAAAGTGGCTTGCTGGCTCTGGTTTGGCTTATTTGCAATCACAATCACAATCAGCCAGAGAGAGAGAGGAAGAAGAAGAAAAGAGCCACAGGAGAAAAATAGTAAAAAATAATATATTTCTTTGGTGTGCGAAGCCAACTCTAAATGGGAAAAAATCTCAAAGTATCTGCTTGGAATATTAAGAAAGTGAAAAATATGAAATGTAAGAAGAGCTTTTCCTCTTCATCCACAGCAGCAAATATGAGCTTTTTTTTGCAATGTTATTATCACAAAAGAAGAAGAAGGGGAAAGCAAGAATTCTTTTCTCAATTCCAAGAATAAAATGATGTACATTTATTTTGGCTTTATGTTTTGCATAAAGCAATTGAGATTAGAAATGAATAGTGAATTGGCAAAAAATATAGTGTTTTTTTTCTTGGCAGAGAGCAAAATTCAAATTGGTTTTGGGGCTACGTGTACGTATCTATGCATAAGGTTTTTATTATCATTATGACTATTAAGGCAAATATTATGCATTATTCATTCCTCCTTCATAAAAGCATGCATGCATAGTATAGTCCAGCATCAGTTTACAATGATGCGTATTAAAGTGGAAATGCGTAATAAAGTTAGGCGCACAATATGGACTCTTCCAGCAGACTGCGGGCAGGCTACAGATGATGATGATCATGATGTCGAGCAGTTTTTTTGCAAATAGGATTTGCCATTGATGGTAAAGTAATAGAAGAAAAAAAGTTAATTTGACAAATGATAGATTGAAACGATTCCAATTCAGAAGACTTTTATCTCGCCGGAAAAAAATCCACATAAGTCATTCCTCCATTTTCATAAACACTTTTAGCTCCTACATTCCATTCTATTGTGATTGTGTGCGTCTAGTCTGGAATGGGAGGAAATAACTGTACAACTTGATTCCAACACTTCGACAAAAGAAATTTCTACGTACGAGCATGAACAGAACGGAACAACTTTGATTGTGATTGCAGAAAAAAGAAAGAAATAAAAGTGACTGAGAAAAAAAAGAATAATATTCTCAATTTCGATTTGATTGTGGACTGGGGCAAGAGAAATCTTGAACACAGCATGCAAATGCGTAAAAAAAGGACAAATTGTGATGTAATGTGTGCGTACAGAGCCCAGATGTTGATATCTGAGTTAATGCAATGTTAAGTCATGGCATGGCTGAGCAGTTGTTCACTCGAGAATTTTTTTCTTCCTTTGTTCAACAATGTTTTCCCACATTCGTTATTCTCTTTTATTCGCTGCAGAATCAGAATCTGTCCACCACACGATAACTACCACTACCACATCGACTTTTCTTTTCACGCACATAGTTTTCGGAAACACATAAAAAAGGAAATTGCTCGAAAGAAGGAAAAAACTGGCTGGGTTGTTTTTGCAAGTGTCTGGTCTGGCTGACTAGAACAAAGAATCCTTAAAACAATTCTTCACATGCAAGAAACAAAAGATATAGATCGTGTTTTAGACATTTTTCCTTGTCAACTTTCTTCCATTGGAAAATACGCAGTCATATGTACGCATAGTTTTTAGCATGAGGAATTAAAAAACTCTTCAAGTCTTCCAAAGCATATTTTTTCTGCCGGAATTCACAAAAAAGTGCCGCAGCAGTAGAACAAAAACAACTTTTATTTAGCTTATGCAACAATAATCCGTGTGGACGAAAAACAGAAAATGTGGTTGGAACATAATACCTCGACATAATTCGAATGCAAATGACCATATTTCTCCATTCACATTCATTTTCATGGACCCTCCAGAGACAATAAAATTGCAAAAATGACGAGGTAAAGGTGATTTTAAACATATTTTTTGGATTGAAGTTGTTTTTGTATTTAGGGAAAATGAGTGAGGTCATAAGTTCATCAGACAGAAATGTAGACGGACAAAAAGAAAAAGGTAAAGAAGAGAAGATAATTTTAAATAGCAAAATAGATTAAAGTCCAGAGGTGTTTTGTGGGAAGCACAGAAACCAAAATCACTCACGTCATGGATTCTTAATGCTTATACAAAAAAAAACTTCCAAAATCTTGTTTGGTTTGTTTGGGTAGACCAATTGTAGTAGGTAGACATGTTTTAACAAGAGCAAGCTTCATTTTTGCGCAAAAGTTCTGCAACCTTTCTTTCAAAATACGGCAGCGGGATTAAGATTGAATGGACTTGTATTTAGAAAGCAAAATTGCAAAGATGACGCATTTCAAGCACAATGCCGCTTTAAGAAAGTTCTCCGTTATGAATATTTAAATGTAATAGTTTTTCTAAGCAAAAGAACTTGAACAATATTCACCTCGATTTGACGTGACTGAACATTTAATTTTTATGAATTTTGACTGACATGTGTAAAGGTAGAATTAGATGCGGCGATAAAAAATGTCGTTTAAATATTGTACACGGAAACGTCTAAAACTGATATTCTATTTGTTTTGGTATCTTATCACTATTATCAAAGAAAAATTGCAGACGTCCAGCGGGGGTGTTTTATCCCAAGTTTTAATACATACAACACAAATGACACATCTTCCAGTCAGTGTACAATTGCTGACCATTAATAGCCTAAGTATTAACCTATATTGTCAAGCGTACATAAAATGCAAAATGAATCATTTCCTTTTTTACCATCGTTTGCTTCTCACCTCTTGTCCCTATCTTTAAAACATCAATGTGAGATTATAGAAATGTCGTTTTTTCATAAGGTTTTTCGTCGCAGAATAAATCCTGATCCCGAAAGTGCTTCTTCAATTGAATTAAAAAATCGAAACATTAAAAACGTTACCCCAAAACCCGTAACTGTTGCCATAGACGATATAAGAAGTCAGAACATCAAAGAAAAATATAATATATTGCAAGTATTTCTTGCATTTACTGATTGCCATCGGTTCAGACACTTGAGTAAAACCAAACAAACTTGTCCTATAGCGTACTACATACAAAAGGTACGCTTAATTTTAGAGAATATTTGCTTGCAATATTAAAGTGACCTAATTTGTGTTGTATTTCCAGGGTTTCTGGTTATTTGTGATTTTCCTTGCAATTTTTGACTTGTGCATAACTTTAAAAAATCCAGTTTTGGCCATAAAAGAAAGTAAAGCCAAAGCCTCTGAGTCTACATACATTGAAACTGGATTGGAATTTTTACAACTTGTTCTTCAGACAAAGTTTTTGCACATTCTTCTCTTCAAAGGCGATGACTTACAAAAACTTGTGGTTTGGCTGATTAAATTGCAATCTACGCTACCAAATTGGAAAAGAAAATCGGTAAGATTTATTTGAAAACAATGTAATTCCTCGTGTAATATAACCGTATTATAACCGATTAAAACCTTCAAGCATGTTCATAAAGACAAACATTTGGGGTTTACAGACGTCTACGATATTTTTCCCCGTGGCATTGGTCATCTCATCGTTCTTATTGGCTTCTGTCTACACCGTATTGGGCTTTGACGTTATTTATATCAACAAAAACTGGAACTTTGAAAATTTGGCTCATTTTCAATATCAAGATGCCTACGTAGCAATTCATGACTGGGGCCCAAATCAAACCGCAGCATTTAGCGATAACTTTACACCGGTGGTTATAACGTATTCGGCGATCGGATTTCTTGTGCACTTTGGATCGCTCTTTATCAATTTTTTTTTGAGAGATCTACTTATAGTTATTGCCTTGACCTTGAAATTAGAAATCGACAAAGTCGATGAAATGCGACAAAAATCTTTTGCCGCGGCCAATGATGAAGAGGAGTCTAATATTGCTATTGAAATATTGAAG
>JAHZMX010003465.1:2084-16301 GCA_027743895.1 Seira musarum
TTTCCCACACTCTTTTCCTCTGCCAAAGGGCAAAATGGTTCAATTGTTTTGGCGTAGGAATTGCTCTCCTTTTCTCTCTAGCTTCATTTTCGCATGTTTCTTCATTCTTTATTTGTTTTTGTACGTGGAGCTTTTCTCTCTTGTTTCACATGAAAGTTGATTTCGAGGTATTATATAATTCGAAAAATACGCAAGATTGTTCCAATGCTGTTTCTCTTTTCTTTATTATTTGCATTTGATGCCTCCCTCCCGTTTAGGGTGAAAGCAAGACGTATACGTGCATTGGTTAAAGTTATAGTCTACGAGGCTGTGCGGTGTTGGTTGGGCAATGGTGGTGGCATTCCATATTGCACGCTTTCTTGAATTGCATGACAGGGAAAAAATATGCATACTTTCTCATTCAGAACTGTTCTCTTGTCTTCGTTCATCGTCACAATCGTCAATATCTGGGTTACAGTCTAGATTACATGCTTCGCGTTTTGTTATATATTTTTTCAAACCAGTTTACGTTTACAATACGGTACAAACAGCACAGACCATGCCAGACAGCGTTGAAAGCTGAAGCGTGCGACGAAACAAGGGAAAAAATGCTTTTATAGGTGAAAGCAGGTGGACGGATAAGGTTAGTGAAGGCTAAAATGTGAACACATGACTTAATACTTTTTGGTAGCATTTTTTTCCTGTACCAAACCAAAATGAAAACTAAGCAAGGTTTTTGTGGTGTAGCAGCATGCCACCACTTCGCTATAATGAAGGCAAAAACGAAAATCCAGTAAATCCTAAGAAAAAGAAAGTAAGGGTGGATGAAAGAAGTAAAAGTAGCAGAAACGTACTTTGTTGTTTTCTTCATTATTGCTCAAAAAGCAGTGCATAGAAATAAGCTTATTCTCATAATAAAAGCATTTCATCGCTTTTGTTTGATACTCACAGAGTAACATTCTTTGAAAATTTTACAGGACATGGTTGCTTTTTCCGGACGAAATTTTTTTTAGCAAAAAGCGTGATTACTCTGTTTTCCGCATGAAAGCTAGAAAAAAAGCTGCTTACACATTTTCCAGGTTCCAATTTCCCAAGCTGTCCAGGATGGAGTATAGTATATGTTAATGTAAACCAACAATAAGATCAGAATTGACGTTATGTGTTTGTGTGTGTGTGTGTGGAGAAATATGATGATGACCTGCATATGCAAAAGTCTAACAATTGAAGAGAAATATGCCTTTATATTTATTTTCCGTTTAGAAAACCGTACCGCAAAGAATGCAATGCTGTAAAAACATTGACAGAAAATTGAGAAAATGCTGAAGAACCTCAATATTTCTCGGTGGCAGTGACACGATTTGTTTTTCTCATCATAAAGAAGGCCTATAAAAAATTACTATGTTCATACCTAGCACAGTACTAAATATTCGTACAATACGAATACGTGCATTTTCTGGCATGTCACCCACCACTCCTACGGTACTTCACAGTTTTTACCAGTGAAAAATATAAAAAAAATGCTAAGGAGTATGAAGAGGTGGTGGGAGCAGAAGCTCATAGTTTTTATTTATTAACAGCATTTTTTACATAGGGGACAAGGACACTCTGCCTTGTACAATGATTGAATTCATGTATTCATTTCTAGTTGTGGTTTAGATTGTCATACGCTAAATATGGTCACACACTGAAACGCTCAATGCATATGTGTGTTGTTCACGAATACTGAAGAAAAGTTGTCCCACATTTTCTTTTTTCCTGATTTTTTCCTCTACCTTTTGAAGCGAATTATATTGAGCGTACTCAAGTTGTAGTTGTGTTTCCATACTTCATTCTCCATGCCGCCGTGGTTTAACGCGTGGATGAAATGGAACGTACTTGAAACCTAGTTCATTTAAAATTTTACATTTATAGCTTGAAACAACGGACCAAAATACAGGAACTGATAATATATTGCTTCTCTTGCTATAGTGTGGACTGTTATTTCAATTGTGATTGAAATTGATTCCGTGAAAAATTATTATCGGTTGGTGTAGGTCGTACCTGATTCATTCAAGAGATTCATTTAAAGATAAATTTCCAATAACATTAAGAAGATTGTGCTGCAGTGCGGCACAGTTTTCATGCGGTTTAATTAGTGATTTTATTGCATTATCCGTACCTAAACAACTACGGTCAAAACATCTTTGATCAAGATAGGGGGACCCTGATCAACATTCCATTTTTAATTCGGTTTTTTTATGTTAGCCTTCGTACTTTCATCTTTGCATGAATCGAATCGGATATGTACTACCACAAGTGAATTCGTATGAGAAGTGGTAAAGTCGTTCCACCCGAAATTTATGGACGATAAAAGGATACTTTGCATGAATTTTTAAACAAAACTGTAGAAAAAATCACTATATTTCGGAGCACAATGAGAGTTTGTGAGAAGTGGATAGAAAACAGGAAGGGATAAAGAGAAGGAGCAAGTATAATTCAATAATCAAGTGATAGATAAACGTTTACTATAACAGAATTATTTTTTTTTCTGTGGTTTCCTAACAAGATCAAAATAACGCTCCCTCTTGATCTGATATTCTTGCGGTGCGTTCGTGTCTTTGAGAATTCGCATCTGAATTGGATAAGCTTGCTACTTTGAATTTGACTCACGACAAGCCAAGGGAACGGAAAAACTGACAAGAAAAGTGGGAGCAGGGTTAAAAGTTGTTTATTGTTCCTCGGCTTGTATTTTACAAGAGTATCACAACGTTGGCTGTACTCACCTTCCTGCAAAAGGCTTCAACTTTTTCAAGGAGTCTTCTGATCTTTCCTCTACTGAAGATTAGAGTTACCTTATGATGATGAATTATGAGTTTGTCGTTTGTGGCAAGGAAAATTTAGTTTGCTGAAAGGGATGCTATATTTCCAAGCAGTGACAGTTTGTGCAAACCTCAAGCAGGGCAACAAAAAATTTACGTTTGAATAAAACCATATTTTTCTGATTGGATTGAATAAAAGTGGGTAACTGTTTTCCAATAAAAATAAATTAAAATAATGTTTACAATGACAAAAAAATCCGCATCGATTTAATAACGACGCAATCGAGTCCGGGTTTCTACTGAATGAGTTAAGAACCACCATTAATATTCAATAAACGAAGGAGAAAGTTTCTAAGAAATGATGTAGAAACTACTGCAGGCGCTAGCTGATTTCAATATTTTAGCCCAAATGGAGAAAAAAGTGAAACTATAAGACAGAACCGGATGTTTTACATGCATGTTTACATCCTTTTTTCGCGTACCGAAGAAAGCTCTGCTTGGGAGAGCGGTCCGAGAAGCAAGAACCACAGTATGCAGGCAGCATCAGAAGCAGACGAGCTGAAACAGCAAAAAAATACTCAAGCTTTAAGGCATTCAGCGAGTTCCAAATCTGGGCTATAGTCATCATTACTCGTGTGGGACCTTTCTCGTGAGCTGTTTTTGTGGTTGCATCCCTTGTTTTTTTTTAAGCAAAAGCGTGTTTCGGTGGAATAAGATCGGCTCTCGTCTTTATCCAGGAACACTCTAAAATATTATAAATCATCTAATTTATCCTCTTTAAGAAAATTTCCATGAGAAGGACTCGTCGAGTCTGCAGATAAAATTGGATGTTCCTATTCACCCGGAGAGATTAACTTTTGCAGATGTTGTACTCATGAAATTTCACTCCCACACATTTGATCATGCTACACCGTTCGAGATCATTTTTTCAGCTTCTGGTTTTTAACAAAGTCTTGCCGGGAAAAATTCCTACGTTAATAGAAATTAATACTAATTAAGTTTTTGTGCAAGACAAGTGTTATCCAAAAAGTGTGTTACTTACCAGTGCTACGTTGTGATAAATGTTGGTGGTTAGCTAAGATAAGAGCAGATGGTGACCATCTGATGGTCCATATTACTCCGCAGTAACATATTCGAAATTTTATCGAAACCCGCATAGAATTTAATTTTCTCGCATGTGGTTAATTAATTTATATAAACAAGCTTTGATGGAATAAGAGATAACTTATAAAACGTAAAATATTGTTTCTTTGTTTGTATCGTTCTTATGTCTAAACGACGGTTTTGGTTTGTCGCAATTGGAGAAGAAATGCTTTGGACAATTGAGAGAGAAAGAGAAAACCAAAATCTGCAAGTGAAGTTGTCCATTCTCTTTACGGCTGAGGAAAAATTAGCTAGTGAAGCGTGATCTGATGATTATACTGAAACAAAGTTGGTCAAAGCCAATGCTTTACTAATACTTTTTTCATGCTCAGAATGTCTATTGCAATTCAAATGACAAAAAAATATTTTACCGGGCACAACAATGAAACCTTAAATTCTTAACGCGGAACAAAGGTTTAATGTATGCTTTAAAGAAGAATGTTTTTGATACACAAGGTCAAGAAAGCGTAATTAAAGTAATCAAAGCAAACAGTATCCTATACTTTAGCATTAGTGTATTATCTAAAATAGAGGGCAGATATTTTTCTTAACATATATATTCTCTCTGATATTCTCTCTTTTTCGTATCATCCCCGACCACCATTCTTAATTTTATTTCCACTACGAGCAAAAAATCTGTTAATTCAAGCATGTCTCCCTAAATTTGTATTTACAAAATACGGTGCATTTTTTGAAGAACGCTAAACTAAAATAAGTAATTCCGTTGCCCAAAAAGTTTGATTTTTTTGTCATGTAAATTCCTTTCAATAAAAACGAGTTTGGTTGACCATACTTTGTGCAGGCTAAATCCTGTTTCTGAACAAAGCGGACTTGTCATTTCGAATATTTTTTCCATTTCTCTGCCTTTCTTTGTACTTGAGAAGGCTAATTTTCTTATTTGATCTATTACAGCCTTCCGCCTTTCTCTCCATGCGACAAACCCAAAGGAAAATGAAATACATAATATGCTATAAAGTAGACTAGTCAACAGATGGGTTAGAACATGGATGCAGTCATTCATTTAGTCATCATCTTTCTTCATTTTACTGATGTACTAAAGAACTAGGCTGTGAGCGGTCGTTTCTCTCCGCATATTTTGACCAAAATAACAGAACAGAGGATCTTTTAATGCACAAGTAATAATATTATATTGTCGAGTGAAAGCAGTAAAAACGGTATCGGTAGACAGAGAAAAAAATATTCGAGGAAAAAGCTTATTACTTACTTAACTCTACGCTCGTGCTTTTACTTTCTTCTTGTGTTTCGCAGTGAAATAAAATCCCTTTTTACGGTATCCCAAATGTAAAGATATCCGTGGTGTTTATAATATCTAATAATACTAATAACATCATCACAGTCTGCAACTAACCTCAAAAACAAAAAAAAAAAGAAGGAAACATAAAAAAGTATAAGCAACCTAAAAATAAAGCTCCGCTGTATCACGAATAAGTGGACCAACCTCATCATGTCAGTCAGCATTTTCCATCATGGCTCTGCTCGTTCGTATCATCGTCAATTTTTTTTGTTTCTTTTTTTCGGAAGGGAAATAAGTGAATGAGTGAGTGACTTTTACTACTTTATGCCGTGGTTCTCTCTTGACTGATGTATATTGTCCTAGTCATCTTTCTCATTTTTCATCTTTCGAACACCATGATTCCGGATCAGTATTACGACTGCCACAACAACCACCGCAAATGCAAAAAGTATCATTTACTTTCCGGGTGAAGCTCCATCACCAAACCTCTTTGCTTTTGGATCCGCTTGCCTGATAAAAAAAGAAGGGTGTTTCTTCATGCATCTCATGGCTGTGTAGCATTTTTTTCCTCTTGTTCGCCAAAAACTAAATGGGCCACACAAGCACTCATCGAAGAAGAACAATATGTCGTAATAATAATGGCAACAGAGGGGAAAAGGAGAATCATGTTTTAACAACTTGAAAGCTTCAGGAGAATTGACTGATTGGGAGGGATAGTTTATCAAAAAAAAGCATATTGTATTAAGGGAACAGCTGCTACAAAAACACCTCATTGGTTGTTTTACTATTAAAACACGGTAATGTAGTTAAAAGAGGAGAGGATGAGTGCTTTTATTGTTCCCAATTTGTTTTAAGTAGTCAGCACATGCTGAAATTCTAGTGGAAATTGGAAAATTATGTAGGAGAAAATGAGGAAAGGGGAAAGCTATAATAATAAAAAAATAGTCCTGATGCATTATAAATTCGAAGATCGCAGTGAAAGCAGTTATCGCAATTTCTGCCGAAAACGACACTGCTGCTGGCGGTACCGCGATCAGTCTGTTGCTGGTGTATATCATCTATACCCCAACAAATAAATAGCGAGGAATCAAGTAAAGTGAAAGTGTAATGGGAGGGAAAAAGGTCTGCGCCTGGTTGCTTGCAAATTGTGAGGTGCAATTATGTAGCGCATTGGCAGCCGTAAGTTTGCTAGGTGTTGTCGTGATGTGTCCAATGATGGTGAGCTTTTGTTTAATTAATATATATAATCCTATTATATTAGTATTATCCGAGTAATGGTTGCAATAAACGTGAGAGAAATTCGCGGATACTTATCACGTTCCCAAAATTAGTAGCTCTTCATGGCATGTGATCCAAACTTGGATCACTATGAATTAAATTTTTGGTCGTCTTTATTCTTGTTTTTCTGGTATGTATCTTGATTCAATGTTTAATTAATTTCCACTTAATACATTTCTAGTCAGGTAATAAAGTGTTCTTGTATCATCAATCAAATCAGTTCCGCCGCGAATGTTTGTTGCAAAAACCATTACAACACACGGTGTCCATACCAAAGATGCAATAGGAACGTTTCTCTTGTTTCTTTCAGTTGGATCCTTCAATTGATACCCTTGTCAGCTCGTTTGACGAGGGGATGTGTCAAACCGTGTATAACACTTATCTTAGAGGAATTTCGAATTGTACATGGACGTCATGTCGTGAGGGTTGTACTGCAGAAGTATACTCATGTTATCATCTAGTCGTAGTTTATGTGAAGGGGACAGCTGAGGATTTAGAGTCATATCACAAAAGTCGTGCAAGTGCCAACCAACTTCCTCACACGGTTCGCCTGGATGGGAAGAACAAGTGGGAGGATGCCGCTAGGAAAAATAAAGTGCTCAATAACAAGAGCAGTAGTCAAAGTCGTAGTGGAAATAGTTTAAAGAGTAACGAAAATCCTGCAAAGACTAATGTGAAAGAGGAGGATGAAATTAGTGCTGACATTATAGAGTCGATTCTTGGTGAAAGCATTAATGGCTCAAGAACGACTGGCTCGTTATCTATAATAACGTCATCATCTCCACCTCCACCTAGATTAACGTCTAATGTTACTACTAATTTGGTTAAAAAGATTGGGGCTATTCAACATCATGAGGATGAGCAAGAGCTGCAGGAGGAAGAACCTATATGGATCATCCCTCCAGACCACGATCTCCAAATTTATGAATACAACAATACCTTTATTCGTGATCTTGATGCCAATTTAGCGTTGATGAAGAGTCAAATTCGTCAAAATTTAGAGATTGACAGTTACTGGAAATACTGGAGGGATGGTGAAGGTTTTGAAAATGCCAATACGAATGACTTTCTCCCTGCAAATCTGAGCATGTTGGGAATAGGTGCTCTGCTTCCAAATATCAAGGGATGTGTGTATCCATCGGAAATCGCGTGCTCTGACTTTCTCAAGAAATATGGCCGGGTGGGTGGTCCAGTGTTCCCGTGTTTTATAAGCAAGTTTAATTCAAGTACTGTTGTCGTAACTGTTGATAAAGCGGCTGCAGTCAGGCACATTTTCTACTCATTTATCCCCCTCGTGATTGCCTCCGGTGTTTTTACGTACTTGTTTTACCGAGTAGGCCTTATTGGTTCGAAGCACAAGAAAAAGCAAGGCGACGAAGAAGCGGGAAGCGATGAGGAAGGTGGCTCACAAAGACATATGAAAGGGCGGGTGAAACCGCCACCAGTAATTAAGAAAAGGAGGAAGAAATTCCTTCCGAATCGAGACTCGAGCAAAAAGCGAAGAAAAGGCAAAATATTTAACAAGAACAAACTTTTATCTGTAAAACAACTTTCACTCAAAAGTCCTAGTTCTTCGCGGCGTACTCCAAGTATGTCAATAGGTGCAATTTCGGATGACGGGTTTAGTTCGGGTGGTGGTGGCAATCCATATTACAATAGAAACTCTGTAAATCTTATGTAAGGATTATCCAACGAAATGAGAAGGAAAGACAACAATTAATTTTTTTATCTTCGTTCCAAACCTAGCATAACATTCCTTTTGTGAACAACTATCGCTCAACTTTAAACTTGAGGATGAATGAATGAAAATACAGAGAATGGATTGGAAAAATGTCTTTTTTGAAAGCATTTACAAGAGTTGTCTCTTTTCTGAATCGTAATTGCCAATTTTAAGTACGCACACCATCATCGCCATCTCATTATGCTTCCAATTTCGCCAGTATCGAGTAATACAAAAAAATGTTACATTATTACGACCTATGAAAAGTGAAAATGTCTACGACCACATTGTTGATTACTGTCTTAATAGATATGATACATCGTTTACCTGTGCTACGCTGTACATAAAAATTGAAAAACAGCGTCTTCTACATAAGTACCAACATCTATAAATTCCACACACTCCATTACCTAACGATTCAACGGAAATTACAATTTTGTTTAATCGATTTTTAATTATGCTTCCTTATTATAATTTTTTATGAATGGGTGTCTCCTCTGACTGTTGTTAATATTGATCGACGAATTTATAATCAGCAATTACATGAATGCTTCATAATGACATTTCAATAAACGAAAAGACAGCTCACAGCAACACAATATCAACTTCTTCTTCTTCACACGCATTTCTCATGATGTTAGCTAGAGTAATTTTGGGAGAAAATATTATGATTTGGAACATTAATTCCATCCGTATTCGATGTCTGCCAGCAACATACTCATCAACGGATATAAATGAAGATGTTTGCCGATGGATTCTGGACAATGTCGGAATAATGCTGTGAAGGTTACGCAATGGTATGCAATTTGTTTTGTGGATTCATTTTTTTTATATTGATGATTGGCTTCAAAACTTAATATTTTAGTTATAAAAACCGGTGAAATCAATCAATACATATTTTGAGTACACACAGTCAGAAATTCGCATGCGTTTCTCATCTGGTTAGCAAAAGTACGTTGATATCACATCACATTGATGGTACTTTATTTTCGTATTGCTCAATGTCTAAATGCCTGGAATAGTACCAAAAAAAGTTCTAGTTTCAGATCAGAAATATTTTTCTACCTTGTCTCTTGCCTGGTACTTGTCTCAACTTAATCCTGGTATGAAAGTAAGGAGAAAGTATTGCGATGGTCATAAACATGTACCTAGTACAACCAAATGTCTAAATGTCTGGAATAGTACCAAAAAAAGTTCTAGTTTCAGATCAGAAATATTTTTCTACCTTGTCTCTTGCCTGGTACTTGTCTCAACTTAACCCTGGTATGAAAGTAAGGAGAAAGTATTGCGATGGTCATAAACATGTACCTAGTACAACCCAATCACATCGGCGTTCATATAATTGGCCCAAGAAAAAGGTTTTCTCTCAATTGAACAGAATCGATTGGGGACAGAAATTAAATGTCAGATTTGGCCATTCATTGATAAACGATATATCAAGTGACGTATCACTTTTACCCCCAAAAAAACGTAAAGTGTTTTTCTAGGAGAATGGGACGAACACGTTGTTTCATACAAACAAGTAAGAAATACGTAGTCGTAAATTATCCACAAAATTGTTTTTGCTATCTTTGATGGCTTAATGAAACTTCAGTCTGAACACGGTTTGATCCAAACAAGTCAGTTCAGAAATCTTGCGTAGGTATATTAAAATTCTTAATCGCACACTCATGTTAAACATAATGATGAAAATGTAATGTTAATGCTCAAACAATTCATTTATCATTTCTGTTTCTCCATAATTGACTGACTGAGTGAGTGAGCAGATTAAAATGTCGAAAATTGCATAGATCTGAAACCGCAGAAATCGATGTACCAGATCATCAAGCAAATTGAATAATCATGTCGGAAGATAGAACTTAAGTGTCTTCAGACTATGAATCATCAAGCATAAATCAAGTCAAATTAAGCCTTTTTAAATCACGAGATTTATCTGTCGACATCGGTATATAAGTATAAATCTAAGCTATGTAGGTTTTGTCTAAAAGTTAAACAAAATAAGTATAAAAAAATCTTGATGTATTGTATTGATTTCCTAAACCAAATGATTGAATCAAAGCATTATGGATAATGATTTTCGTGCAGACTTCTTTTCCTATTGTGTCGGTGCATTATTATTGTTACTGTAGATTATATAGAACATGGCTTTCATGAAGGTCTTATGTCTGAAAACCAACGATTACAAGCGCGCACGAAACGTTTATAAAGATGACCTTCTTTTAAAAGCGTACGTTGTCTTTTCATTTAGCCATTTTATTACAACGCTGGCACTCCAGTTGGAATGCTGATCTTCTCGTGTCCGAGTGTCTGTCCGTTTATGTAAAAGTAGTATGCATAAGCAAATGTGCATCTTTGAAAAATTATACATTAGTAGTTTTGGATTGAAAGTCAGAGAAAGAATGAAACACTAATGAAATGTGAGGAAAACAGTGTAGTTTATGAGTGTTTGTTCGAAAGAAATTGAAAGAGTAAAAAAGTTTGTTCTTTAAACAAGTTACAGCCTCTTCTCTACAACTGTATAACAGCCTTATTTTGATTTCAATAGCTGTTCAATAGGCACTTTTCCGTCTTTGTGGCCTTGATCACCACTCTGATTTTCTTTCGAATTTCCACTCAAACTCTTGTCCTCCGTCCCCCAACTTTCATCTGCATAACACACTCATATATTATCAGGACATGACCATGATATACATACTTCCTGAGGTTTGGTGACCTTTTTCCCAACATTTTGTTGAGAATCAACTAACGGCAAGCACACAGAAAGTTGCTCGTCGCCGCCTCGCTAGCCATAGTAGAAAATATGGAAACAGAGTCGCCCTATAACCATTGATACCTAAATCCATTTAGAAAAAAGGAGTAAGGCCAACACACATAGAGAGGGAGAGTTAAGTGAGAGCCATTTGTTGTTTGGTGCAAAGGTTATCTGCAAGTCACCAAGAAAAAGTAAATGCCAGTGGGCCAGTGGCATCCTTGAATCGAATCACTGCACATTTTCCCTTTTTTCTCTCTCCTTTCATATGTGAACAATCAAAGCTGTATAGATAGGTACATACATGCATGCCATGAATAATGATAATGATAAATCGTACATTTCGTAATTATAGTGTCATAACTCGTACTCTGCTGATGCAAGAATGCTAGTGGCTACCCATACAGAGTTGCAAAAAATATATATTTTTCTTTCAGAGTTTCAAAGAAAAGATACAAAAAGTAAGTACTTATTCATTGCTTACTTTTGTTTCTTATTTTTTTAGGGGAAACCCCTGATATAAATTATGACACGTGTGAAAACTAATGTATTTTAATGGCTCTGCTTGTATATATGCGTCATAGATAGAGGAGGAGGAGGGAAGAAGATTTTAGTAATTTAAAGAGCTACTCACATCTACTCCTACTTTACTACTTTTTTCATACTTTTTTCTTACATTTTTCATGAAAAATGTCTGCCCCTTTATCACATTAACTTTTAAAAAGTTTTTTTCCCTAAGTATATGTCGATATCTATTCAGCTCTACTTTGCCACGTATTCTGGATTTTCTTTTTCGGAGAAAAAGCGAAGTTAGGATTGAAAGATTAAGATTTGCTGCGCCTACCCTCAATCTCTTCTGGAGCCTTTTTCTTTTTGCCGTCTTTTTCTGTTTTACTTCAAGGATTAAAGAGGCTACATTGTAATCATGCCATATTTTATAAGCAGTTGCTTTCTCTCCGTTTTGCTGAAAGGAAGCGTGCAAAATGTTTGCGAAATGGGGAAATCATGTAAGCTTCCTGTTATTATTTCCCAATAGAAAGGTGTTCATTTATGAATGGCGAACGGAATTATGATAATTTTTTGATGGGCATATATACACTATTAAATTTTTGCTAGATGACCACCATTTTATTACTTACGTATGTACCGCTACCATATTACCTAATCCATGTTTGCTTTATATATGGTGGAGTGCATGGTATATGTAAAGAATTTAGCATGCTGGACACGGATGGTTCCACAAATCTTGGCACTACTTTATCTGTCCATTAAACTCGCTGCTGTATTGTGTTGACCTTGTAATTGTTCCATTAAAAATTTACCATTGTTTGAGAAAGGTTGCACCGAAAAATGATTCATTGATTTTTTGCGATACGTAATATGTATGACGTATTTAATGTTGTCAGCAATTTAAGAGCTTTGGTTTACCAACACCCAGAATTTTTGTTTACGTTTTGCTTACATCTTTCTTTTTCAGGACGACTTGTTTCTTTTGACTGTTACAAAACAATGGGACATTAGGTACATCTTTCTTCTTCAACCTCTCTTTCTCAGCTTACGTACCATTCATGAATGGGACGGTTTAGTGATGGTGCAGCCGGTTTGCGTAGGTTTTTGTTTTCCTTTTTAACGCTTCCCTTGGGAAACAACGCGGGGAAGCGGAAGTAGGAATCATGCTAAGAAACAGCTTTTCTTGCTGTCTGAGTGCTTGTGGTGGGCCATGCTATCCTAAGCTTTTCTATAAGAATCGCTGATGCTTTCTTCCAAAACACGAGAATTAGGTGTGTATCATGCCCAGTAGTCCGATTCGCCCCCCTTCGGCTCCTTAATGAAATGAATTCAAAAGAGTTTGTGTTGGCACTTTCTTATGACTGAAACAATTTTGCTTGACTCTTTGTTTCTAAAACAATGCTGTATAAATATAATATTTGTAATATCATTGAAAATTAAGTGTTTCTGTGCACGAAAGCAATTCATGCAGATAACTCAATTTTCTCGATGATAATATGAATTATTAAATGGTTTTGTGCGGTAGGGTGGAAATCTGTTTCATTTCAAGAATTTTTTAAAAAATACACAATGCTAGGTTTTGTATTCAGTTTTGTAGCACGTGGTACATTGCTTTATATAAAGTCTGCATTTGTTGTTTGTTAGTAAATAATACTGTCATGTACATGCGCCCTTTTGTGCGTCCACATTAACTGTCGAAAATCTGTTTTTACAAGCATTTCCTCCGATGTGTTTGTTGTGGATATAAGTATTATTTACCTAATGATGGACAATGCCTTCTAAGAAGAAATAACCATAAAAAATTTTGTGGACTTTCTAATGGTTTTGCATCGAAAATTACAGTTCAAAGTTCTCATTTTCGTTAATCCTTCATTAACCTTTTTTTGTAGAATTGTGTATGAGATTTTGCAATTAAATCGTATCAATTGAAAAGCATGAAAAATCGTGTCTGCGTTACTTATGCACACATTCAAAATCCAAGCTGCAATTTATTACAGAATTTTGTGAAAATAGGATGTAAAAAATAGTGAAATCAAATCGAAAAAGCGTTTGTCATATGTATTTTTCGCATTCCGTAGATTTGGATTGAAAATGAAGATGTTCTTTTCCGTATGGTTAAGGTTCAGAAAGGTTAACTTTAAAATTTAATTGAAAAATAACTTCATTTGTTTTTCATGTGTTTAAGCCATTACCTTTCTCTCAATATTTTTTTCTGCATTGCCCATGTTGATTGTGACACATCGTAACCCATCAACACTAGCATGGATAAAAAACCTGAGCTACATAATATGCCTGAATTTGTCTGTAGTACGCTTATAAATAGACGGTAGCTTTACTAGAAAGTCGGTTATGAAAAAATAGAGCAGATAGTTCAATGTTTGTGTGTAAACGTGGTATTCATCGATTTCACCCTATATATAGTTGATTAAATATTTGTGAAAATTTCCACTGCTTGTATGTTATACCCAACCAAAGTTTGTGTGTTCGATGCAATGCCAGAGTGGCAGTGGATGGATGCAAAAGGGGCGCTTGACGGGGAAAAAATAATGTACACATTTTGACTTCAATTCAAGTGTACTAAACACAACGGAAGCTCTGTCAGCATACCGGCTTGTGATATAGCAATTTTAACTGGTTCTATGAAATTTTTTAGATTTATAATACGGTCGGTGGGTAAGATATTTTTATTTAAAAAAAACCTACTGACAGTACCTTCTTGAGAGCCATGGGAAGAGGTTTATACGTATGTGTGTAATGCCAATATCAGACACGAAAAATAATATCG
>JAHZMX010003466.1:1775-14378 GCA_027743895.1 Seira musarum
TTGGCAGTGTAGAGTAGTAATAGTAATCACGACGGTGTGATGTGATGATGATACTCGTTATTGATAGCGCAATGATAGCTTTTTTATGAAAACTTTTGATCGTTGATTTCACAGTAAAAATTCAACTTGAAATGGAAGGCCTTGAATATTCGGGGTAGTAACTCTGCCAATTCCATTAAGCATAGTATAAACCAAGGAATAAGAAAGAAACACATGGAAAACGAAAACGAATATATTATATTATGTAGTTGAAGAAAAGCAATCATCTTCTTCAACCATGATTATTTCAACGATGATGATGGTAGTTGTGGTGGTACGGAGATTGCATGGCACGCAAATGTTTTTGTAAACTATCAATTCCACATTTTATGGAGATGCCATTTTGCCCTTCTTTGTATCCATGTGTCAATTTTGTTTAGATGCGGATTGAATTCATAGGAGCCGACTGATATTTTGCCCGTTAGGGCTATATCATGTATTTCTATATATCCTTTATTATGTTTTGTGAAACACGATTTTTTTATTTGATTGTCCAAGGTAGTCTGTAATTAGCAACTTTTTTACTTGCATCGTGTGGCCCAGTAACATGCTTGATTTATCCACAATATCAAGAGTTGTAAACATCCTTGAGAAATTAAAATCAAAGTTAGAAATTGACTCACTGATCAACCATTTTTTAACCTTCATGAGATACGTAATTGTACTTTGTACTTGTGGATGAAAAGCTGTATGTGTCACTACCTACGTATACAGCATTACTACTAAAATCAAGATGGAGGAAATGCATTTTGTACCAGAGAAAATGTGGGGAAACCAGGCGTGTGAATCGCAAGTTATTATGCTGGTGCTACTAATAATGATGAGATGAGCGTAATCCGGTTCAGTATCCAAAAGATAATTTAATGGTTTTTTAGACCAAACACATGATGAATGACTTGCTTTTACTTGCTTCTAGCTCTCTCCATTACACTTCTAAATTACCTCACGTATATCTAAATGAAAAGTGATTTTCCTGTAAAAACAGAACTTTACCTACTCTCACAAGTCAATTTTGATTTTATCTCGTGTTCATGACATGACAAGATGGGGATAGTGTTTGCGTTTCAAATCATTGTCAAAGCAAAAACAAAACCGTTTGCGTTTGTTATTTAAGCTCATGCCAATTTTTTAATGTCGTGCATGGCTAACTAGTGCAATGCGGCCGATATTCTAAAAAAGGGAAAAACTAATGAAAGGAATTTATGCACACATAAAATACTCTTAACAATGAAATCCTGTATGTCAGGGCAGATATTACAGCAACAAGCGCAGCGTGGTATTCAAGTTGGTAGTTTATGATGGTTGTACTTTTTCAGAGCACATAACCTAATCTTGTGCTGTTGCTTTTGCCATAATGTGATTAGGATGTTACTGCGAATTTCACATGTCACTAGCTTGATTTATGAAACAAAGACATAAGTAAGTGCCCCGGTACAACATAAAAATAATGAATTATAAATTGAAAGGAAACTAAAAACGCGCCAAAGACCTATCGCCTATGCAGGTTTTGCACCTTGATTTATGCATTTTAAGGAGAGAAAGTGGAATTATTCTTGAGGTCGTACTTGTTACAATGTAATGAGTGGTGAATTGAACGATTTAAAACCTACGTAAATGCGTGGAAAAATGAGAAATGACCATTTGGACTGTGTAACATTGCTTTGAATTTGATCAGATCAAGTGTTTCGTTAGAAGAGATTCAATTTCTTTGAAATTCCAATTAATTTTAAGTGATTGATTTAGGTTTAAAGAAGCACTTAAATTTTAAAATTCTTTTGCAATGCCAGTTATTTAACCGAACCAACCTGTTTCAACTTCTCGAAAGCCGAGATATATTATGCTATAGTATTTTTGTGCTGAGCTGCGTGGAAAAAAGACACCCATTTTCTGGCGAAGAGAAGTTCGTGAGTCTATAAATCATTTTTGGTGGCATGAGACGCGGTTATTGTTCCTTTATAAAGACGTAATAGCTTACAATTTTTTCACATTCGTCTATCGGCAGCTTGATCATCCTTTTAATAAAATTTATCTCTCTGGACAAGCAGTGATTAGCGATTATCATCATGCCCTGTAGGAAGACTTGCGAGTAAAGAAAAGCAATTTATATAAATTCTAAAAGTAGCTATTAAGTTTTCAATGGGAGCCTCCCGTTTTCCTCTAATCATGTATAAATGTAGTAGGGAGAAGAGGAACGACGACACCCGCCGTTCCCGTTTGCTTACTCACTTCACCTTGGACTGCACGCTATATGGACAAGTGGGTAATATTCATATAGAATTTACGAATCATTTTGTAATCTTTTGTTGGTTTTTATTAGCTCTGAGGCATACTCGAGAATGCAATGAATGCATTAATAAGTCGGAAGCTTCTATCTACCAGCAGCTCTTGAAAGTTCCCTCAGTTTTTTTTCGAGCACTTCTTCCACTTGATAAGAGGATACGATGACGATGATGACTTGTTTGATTAATCGCTGTTTAAGTGGGAACTCAACTACATGTATAAATGTAGTAGGGAGAAGAGGAACGACGACACCCGCCGTTCCCGTTTGCTTACTCACTTCACCTTGGACTGCACGCTATATGGAGGCACAAGTGGGTAATATTCATATAGAATTTACGAATCATTTTGTAATATTTTGTTGGTTTTTATTAGCTCTGAGGCATACTCGAGAATGCAATGAATGCATTAATAAGTCGGAAGCTTCTATCTACCAGCAGCTCTTGAAATTTCCCTCAGTTTTTTTCGAGCACTTCTTTCGCTTGATAAGAGGATACGATGACGATGATGACTTGTTTGATTAATCGCTGTTTAAGTGGGAACTCAACTTTTAACTCGATTTTCTATTCATCATTTCATCTTCTTCGCTTGATCAAAGATTGCATAAAAAAGAGAAGTATTATGGCTATCTCTACAGATTAAAATGAAAAAGGGGAGTGTGCACCGCAAACAACCAGCAATTGAGTCGGATATTCAATTCAAGGCAAAAGTTGTATACATTCAAAATGAGTTTAAAATGTTTTTGCAGAAGCAGATTTTTTTTCATCCCCTGCAACAAACTTCCCGTGATGACATTGATGATGTGTTAGAAATGGCACGGCAGGCTCGAAACAGGCACACTATCATCCGCGCACACCGCAATAAGAAATTGGACATGACAGCTTCTTCTCATTTAGGCTTAATATAATTGATAATAATGAAATAATTTAAGAGTTTATTTGAAGAGGAGAAAAATATGATGATTTAAAAGATCTAACCTATCATCAAAATCATGAACCTGCAAAAGATATGCACATTCTTCATTTCACCATAAAATGTCTGAGAAAGATAAAAAAAATGTTAAAGACCTTCTTTGTTTCGTACAATTTTTTAGTCAAAAGACCTTTCTTTAAAGCATCTTATCTTAATGACGAATAGATTAAAATGTCTGGATAGTTTCTCCGAAGTAGCAAACGATAACGATAGAGCTTTTAAACCTACAAACTTGGTGGAATGAATGCTGATGCAGCTGGACTTGAACGTTTCTTTTTTGTTTTTAACCTTCACTTTATTGCATAATACACAAAATTTTTTTCCCTTTTACAGTTATGTATTTGTCATTACAAAAATATGTACCTCGTCTCGTACCAATACTTGGTGGACTACGTGATATCTGTTCCAAATTTTTTAAAGGACATTTGAAGGAAAAAATTTAATTTTGTACATCACATGATCTCGAGAGCCCTATTACACTTGCTCAGTAAAAAGCCACAAAAAGACAAATAGAGATCACACAGTTGGTTGCACCCCGAGCGCCAAAAATAAACCTCCGGAGAACATATCAAATGAAACATAATGCGTAAAAAAGAGTCAAGTAGTTACTTTCAAGTGATAATAAAAATTAGAGTAAAATTACATCTTGAAGATGGCGATGACACTGTTGATTCTTTCAGTGGTACAATGATCTAAAACTAAAACGGAGAATCTGACTCTGGAGTCATTTTCAAGAGTTTTTCTCATACGTAAACCTCACTTTAAGCTCAACATGAATTTTATTGTGGTTAAAAAATAATTTTCTTTGAGCCGTAAAAAAGACTAAATATGTCACAGTCTTTCCATTATAGAAATTTTACTCCTTTGTTCTGCACATGGAAAAGTTTTAAGAGTATATATCTCTTTGCTGTAAAAATCCAAGGCGTCATCCTCATTTCTAAATATCCATTTTAAAAACGAAAAACAGAGAATAAAAAATGTAATTGTCTCTGATCCGCTCCACTAATGGCTCGTAGAAGAGCTTACTTAAGCAAGTTTTTTTATGTGAACTTATGGAATGAAGGGAGAACGTGAACTTGAAATATGAAAAGAAAGAGATTATGAAAAATTGCATGAAATGAAATGCTTTGATGTGTCTTTTCTTCTGTGAAGATAAAAAAGTAAAAACTCTGTTCTTCCCTTGACTCATGCATATGGTCGGGAGTGGGGAGATGGAGTGACTTGTGTCAGCATTGTTGACGCTCCATCATCATCATCACAAAAACGTTATGCTCTGTTCATATTTTTCTGGCTTATTTTGGTCGTTCCCACTCTTTCAAACATTTTGGCTTTTTTTATTGTGAGCAAAAACGACGTTGTTGGTCCATATTGTTTCATGAAATGTTGTCCATGTCCATATACGCTTATACCTCGACTAAAATGAAACGCTTTTTACGGGTGTTAGCGGTGTAATAAACTCTTCCTTTACTTACTGTTTCCGTGCATTATGGGAAAAATAAAAGTGTGCAGGATGAGGAAAATGTGCGGTTTTGAATTTAAAATTTTTTTAGAAGCGAGTGACGTAGATAAAAGCATGAAATAAAGTTTAATGTAAAGCACTTACTATTTCGTGAAAAGAGTAGTAGTGTTTTTGTGGAGTGGGAAGTTGAAATCAGGCAGAGAGTTGCAGTTCTCAGGCCATCATCCTCTAGCATTTCTGTGGTAATGCATGTTTTCCTACACATTATAAACGAGATGTGAAACAGGAATAATGAGCTTTATTGGATCATGTCAGAGCGACTAAAAAACGACAAAAATATATTTTTTTCAAGTGATTTCTTGAGACAGTAGAGTATCTCGGATGCATTCTGAAGACATATTGTGCATATCATTGTATCATCTTTCAACTGTATCATTAAAGATGATGACTAAACTTTGAGATTTGAGTCATGAGATAAGAATGATTTTTTTTGTTCTTCAAACTTGTATTCTTCATTGTGCTCCTCTCGAATCTTGTCGAGATGCATTGTGCTATTTTTCTAATATGGCTGTTTTGTGAGCAAACAATAATCCACAATTCTACACTTCAACAACAGCAAGCCCTCATCGTTTTGACTTTTTGCACTCCCTTTTGAAATGAGTCTCATTTTGTAAGACGGCTGAAGTGTCATGTTGTAGGTGAAGTGCACACTAAGCTAAACTACTGGTTTTTATTCATGCGCCAAATTCACTGTAAATGGAGTTAATAGAAGTCGAGTTGTGTTGTGATTAAGACTTGCCCATTATTCAAGATGACCAGTGGAGATGATGCCATCGATCTGGAAACTTGAAACAGGCTCACTATCAGCATCATGATCATCATCATCGCCATTAGTAATTCCGTTATGCCCGAATTTGTTGTAATTTATGCGCATAAATAAACGAAAAGATTGTATCGATTACATACTATACAGCCATAGCCATAAAACAATGATGGCTTACCAATCGAGTTTATTGCATTCTGTGCAAATAAGTCGTCTGATTAGTTTCAGATTGGATGGTAATTTCAAATTGAAAATGCAATGATTCTGAGTTACTTCTTAACAATGCAACGCAACAATGTCGGGCGAAATTCATTAAATAAGTTGACATGCAATTAAAAACGACTCGTAATGAAACTGTGATGTTGGTTAGTGTTGAATCGCAATCCTAACCTAAATTACCATTCACAAAGCTAGTACCAACTTGACAAGCAGTTGTTGTAGGAATGTCGCAATGTCAGTTACGAATTGGAAAAAAATAAGTTGGTAAAATATTAATTGTACTTCGTTCACTTTACTCCTCACGCGCCGAATACGTCTTTGGTATGCTAATGAGTTAGAGAAACGAAAAAGATGAAACTGTACAGATGTCTGGGTTTGATGTTCATTTTGAGCTGATGAGAATTGTGATAAGAAGCACGCATTAGTCTTTTTGAAGGAGTCACCCTCACTCCATCAAGATTTTGAATTTTGTAAGTGCACATTATTGAAAACGAAGAAAAATATGCTGCACCCACTTACCACCCGGCTTCTTGTCAAGCTGTTTGCTAACATTATGCTCGTCTACACATTGTAAATATTCTATAGAAATTTTGGTGACATGGTTTGAAACACAAAAGGACTTTAAAATTTTAAGCGGATTGAGGTCTAAGTCATTTCGTGGTCGGTCGGTGTTATTACCTCTGCCTCTATCGATAACTTTGACAAACCCGATGAGTTGAGTAGTCTAACAAACTAAATTTTATTCTTGACAAAGAATAAATAAAATGACAAACCTGAAATTTAGGAATGATGATGATCTCATTGTTAGAATTTGCGATTCAAGTCTACAAGGCGTATGGCAAAAATTTGCCAGGTAGAATGTAAAGACTGGTTAGCATTGCTTAGTTTGATGGGTTCCTGGAAATCAATGAAGAGGATGAAATTAATTTTTTTCTGAGAGTAGAATTCCTGATGAACGTATAGAAAATCAGTGAAGATTGGCCAGGCCCTTAAAAACTTCAATAACCATCAAGTCATTATCATAAAAAGAATGCCGCGTGGACCAATGTTTCCTGCTAAACAAAGAGCATCTGAAGTAGGCTTACTTACACGCCCTCAAGAGTGCGTGTAGGAATTCTTCGTTGCCATTTAAACCCATTGCTGGTGTGGGATCGCGAATCAAGGGAATTCAAAGTCGATGTCAAATGTACCGAAAGAAGCAAAAAAAAAAAGAGCTAAAACTGAGTGAACTGTAGCGAAAGAGTTATTTTTGTTGAGCACGCTTGGATAAATTACATTTTATTGATGCTCGTTTTCCCAGAAAGAAAATGTGTGTGTGCAAAAACAATACACACATGGCCTGTTCCATGGTCTCGTGCAGGAAGAGTGCAATTTCTGGTTAACTGCTTCAGGGTCACGTTTCTCCTCTCTCTTTCTCTTTCACTCTTGAATTCTCTCGTTTTTCGCTGTTTCTGGAAATTGGTGGGTGGAACGGATTGTGGAAATCCTGAGAAATCGCAGAGTGCACACCTACTCTGAAATATATTATGTGGTGACAGGCCTCTCTCAGAGTCAGTCTGGGTGAAAGCGTACACATGATACCTACACACTTGAGTCTGTAATCTGTACTGCAATGCAATCATCTATGGACTGATCTTTATTGTTTTGCTCTTCTTAGGCCCAGCTAGTAAAACTGGTTCGTTTTGCAGTATCATATGAGTAGTCACAACTTTGAAAGTGTTGGTGACGAGACGGTTCAGTCAACTCAATTCCACGATGTTTTCATCTAAAAAATCACTAAACAACGGTACTGGGAATATAAAAAAAAGCCGCAGTAATCAAGATCACAGTTGACTGCGTTCCTTGCTCCTTTAATTTCACGAGTTGAAGGCGGAAATCACATTATGGCAGTCGTAAAGTAGAAAGACTCATGGGATATGTTACTGTGAAAGAAATCGTTACTTTGCCTTATTCGCACCAAATTACAAATTACTTGTATGCAATATCATCATTAACACATCCAATTTATTACTTATAAGGAAGCCATACATATTTCGATCAAGATCTTCTCTATTAGCTGCTCATTCAGAAGTACGAGCACATAAAACTCTGTTGTGAGCACATGTAATTTGACATAATTGAAGGACGGGCGGAAGCTCTTATTTTCCACCATCATAATATGCATCGTGGTCTTCCATCAATCTGTTCAAACCTTCATGTTCATCAAATGAGGAAGCTTTTTATGAAATGTTCCCACTCTTGAAAGACTAATAACGCTGGTCATTTGAGAACAGTATAATTCAATTGCAAATCACTTGAGAATCCTCGGCCCCCATTTAGTTTTGCATGTTTCTATGTATGGTTTACTACTTACTAGTCTCTAGTCAAATATGTAGTACTTTGAATACCTACTTCAAGCTGCTCATCTAGTTTCACAAACTCTAATTTCATGGCATTAGTCCATTTTAATGTGAAACAACTTTGATGGTACGCACGACTACAGCAATTTGCTTCTTCTTCTTGCTAAATATACCTTCAAGAATTGCACTTAATTGCAGACCTGTACGCTTAATACACTTCTTTTAAAAAACCTGGCCAGTAAGTTAGGTTGGAATTGGCCAAAGTATTATACGGGTATATGTATGCATTAGTTTTTTTGTAAAAGTGCTCATTATACGCTCTTCTTTTACTTGTTTTTTAAAGAGCGGAGAAGTAGGAGGAGGAGGACGTTTTGATTACTCCTGGGAATAAGAAGTTTACCTTGGATTTCTGCGTGTATTTAATTGAGCAGTCTGCTTGAAGTGGTGCACATACAGCAAAACACATTAATATAACCCTAACCCCACTGCTGTGCTGGTACAAAATTCGTTTCATTTGCTAATGGAAGGGTTACTCTTTGAAGATGGGGTTGTTGTTGTTGTACTTATTTTCGTAGTTTTTGAAACATATAGAGAGCTGACTGTTGCAATAACAGTCATCATTATTTCCGAGCTCTGTAATGCTCGGTGAAAATGAGCCAACATTTGCATGATCCAGTCGTTTTTCCTGTTGACGTACTTATATCGTCCAACAAAATGGGTGGACCTATTTGGCAGATGAATTCTGCAAAATTGTATACTCTTTTAGAGAGCAGTCAGTCTGGTACTAATAAACCAGTTTGGGATGCTTATCGTAGGCATATATTTCTTTAGAAGAGGTAGAGAGTTTAACTAGTCCCAGTTTGGTCGGACATTTATGAGTTTCCTTCCAAAATATCGTTTTATTGTAGAAAAATATCCTTTTACTATTGCTGCTGTGAGAATTTAAAAAAGGTAGATTTTTTTCAATCCAGTCCGGTCTTTTCATACAAAAGGTAACAATACATACGCAAGTAGTAGTCAGTCGTCTCTTAAACATTTCTTGTTGGATCGACTGATTCGCACAATAATTGAGATTTTGCTAATCTTGAGCATGACTCATCTACTTGCATTGTTCTCTACAACAGAAAAAAAAGAAAATTTATTACATGAAGAAAACTATTTTTACTATAGGGTTTCTCCAAGTATTTATTTTGCTTGAAGACAAATTTTACGGAATGGGAAATGCTCTGAAAGGGTTTTCGCAACGCTATTTCTTGACCTTTTTTCTCCAAATTTGGAAGAAATGACAAGAATGGTCGTAAAAAAAGTGTTTGGTAAAAAATTTCAAAAAATCTGGAATGAGTAATATAACATGCTTTTTCAAGTTTAGTTTAGGGCTTGAAACATGTGTGGTATATGAGAAGAGGGTGGGTGTTTTTTCGGGACTGAGAAACGAAAAAAACTGAATTGCACATTCTTTTAAAAAACTTAAGAAGAGAAGATAACAATTTAAAGCGTGAAATGATTACGCTTCTGGCTGACAGACTAACCCTCCCGAATCTCAAAGTATTAATGCTCAAGTCGAGTCAGTTGTTTCAAGTGATTTTTCATCGGAACTGTATTGACATTAGGGCTTGGAGTTTTTACAGAGGGTGGATCTCATTACAGGGGAAGAAAATGTGTAGAAAAATGGATTTCAGTGAAGAAACGAATTACACACAGGTTGCATCCATTTATTATACGAAAATACTTTTAGACATATTGTAATGTCATGCTTTGTGCTCGCCAGGTATGCATGTTAGAGAAATTCAAATGTTTTATTTTCGGGAATCGAACTCAAGAAGCTATATCTATGTATTCTCGTATTCTGTATGTTCATGATCATGATCACGACGATCATCATGATACTATGTAGTACATTGACTAATGTAAGGTGTATCCAAACATCTTCGAAACTCATTTGAAAACGGACGCATTTGCGTGGAAATAAAGTATATGCTGCGAGGATGATGATGATAATGACGAGCAAAAAAACGTGCAAAGAAAAAAGCATTAGATTGACTTGAAGCGCTCATTATTACAGCGTTAAACTTTGCAAAGAATGGCTAAGCAATAACAGAAGAAGTTGAAGAGAAGTTTTGGATAAAGTTTATTGTTTGCTCAGAGAAAAGCGAGTCGCTTTGCTCTTGGCATTCATCATCATCACAGTATCAGCCTGTTTTTCTATTAGTATCATTATAATATTATTATGTAATGTTGTATGATCACTGTGTGCAATAATAAGTATAAGCATTTTATAAGGCTCCTTATATTGCACAACATGATTATCTAGATTTTTATCAAAAAGTTTGTTTAGCTTACACTGCACGCTTTTCCATCTTTTTGAAATTATAGTCATAATCTACCTACGTGATATTATTAAGTTCACTTTCTGAGATGGAAAAATGTGCAGTAGCAGCAGCAGTAGTAGGAAAAAGAAGACAAGACATAAAGGGAAAAGTTTCTTTGCTTTGCTTTACTTATACTTTCCATTGCCATTCTCAATTCTCCCTCTTTTCTGTGTTCGATGTTCATCCGTTAGGGTTCAGTGATTCTTAAAATTTGTGTGTTCCACAGAGAGAAGATTGAGAAACACCGGTAACATTTTAAGAGAGGGTAGTAGAGAGGAAGCAAAGTAGAGCTGAACAGGAACCTCATGTATTAATAATGTTCTTTGCTACATTTGTTATACAAAAAAGTGCTGGTGGCATTAAGAAGGAAATTTTTTTTGTCAAGAAATGTGTCGTACAAAACCCCGCTCTTGATGATAATAATACTCTGCCAAGGGAATGATCATTATTGCTCTGTGCATTGGTCGATACCTCTGAGCATTTCGTTTCAGCAGATTTTTTTTTTTTGCTCTGGTATTGTTTTTATTATAGGTGTAATGATAGGTACAGGTGAAGAACAAGTATGAGCATAACTTGTCCATGTAAATTTAAGGTGTTAGCATCCCTGTTAATCCCATTGTAGGTTCTGTGATTACTACTCAGTTTACCTGAACAATATTTGAAATGGGTAGCTTCTCAAATTGCATGGGTATTTTATGCAATGAAGAGGTAAGTTTTAAGTAAAGTATACACACCGTAAATGTCAGTTTGGTTAAAACCTATTCATTAATGTTGTAAACTTTTGTACCATGCACTTTACCAGACTGGTACTGTTGTCTTCTTAAACTGCGTATGTATTGGCATCTTATTTTTTTGTCAGTTAGATAATTTTTTTCCTCAGAGAGCAGATGCGCTCTTTTATACTTAATGCTGGGATTCTCAATTCTCACAAAGCCTAATCAAGAAGAAGGTGGGGTGCTAAAAACAGAGTAAATGTGAAAGAATCAAAGAACAACAAAAACATCAAGTTACATCATCCCCATCAGCAGCAGATGGATAAAAAAAGATGGAGATAACATTTTTTTGCGAATCAACCCTCTGGCCAGGACGTTTACCTCTTTTTTCGTTCTCACTCACTCATACCATCATACCAAACCACACTCGTCATCATCATCAGCTCATCATCTTCTTCTTCTCTCTCGCCTTTCTTCTCGCACTATACTCTTCTCCTTGCATTATTGCATAAGCTTCATCATGATTGAGGGGAACAATGGGATACTCCTATTTTCAGATGAAAAGACTAATTTTTACCCAAACTACACAAAAAAAAGTATTCGTGAAATATTTTCACGCGATGAGCATGCATGACATTCTTTCTTAACGTAATGGAGAGAGACACATTATTGCGTTTGCATTGCATTCTTGATTTCTTCCTTGTTATTCTGCAGCATAGTTTCTCATTTGACAGTGGAAATGCGAAATAATATTCATGTCATGACATAAAGTAATGGGGATATAACTTTGTTCTCCCAGCTAGGAAACGAGACACACGATCCGCTCATAAACGAACCACCATTTATTACTATTATTATGTTCTTGTCCTGAAAGATGAAGATCAGTACAAAAGTAAACTAAATAGAAAAATTACTACCCAAACTTTTTTTTCGCTGCAGTTGAGTCAAGTCAATCCTTTCAATTTAGAAAATGTCTACATAAAATGTTTTCTCCTCATTTTATTGTTTGCGGGAAGTATTTTTTTGTTTCTTTAACAAAATTCTTATTTTTGGTTCATGCCTCTATGTTGAGGGCAATCAAAAGAAAAAAGTTAACTAGACATGAACCTAAATAATATTATGTACGATAGCAAACAGTTGTGTTGTGATGTGTACTTATGTTGTACTACACTCACTCAACAAGACCTGTTTTCTTTGTCAATGTAATAATGTAGTATATTCGCTGTTGCTCTCATTTTTTTATAAAAAAATATGCGAGGGAGTTTTTTTTGTAGATGCTGCAAAGCCACTAACTTACTTAAACAACTTATCTTCACAGAAGCGATGTCTTTGTTGTTGACTAAACAAACGGTAGATTTCCCCATGGATGATGAGATGCGAGATAGATTGAAAA
>JAHZMX010003467.1:1002-12624 GCA_027743895.1 Seira musarum
CGGCTTTATTGCTTTAATTTTTACTGCGGATTTACATCACAAATTTCATAAAACAAACTTACAAAATATTTTTGGTAATGACTAATTTTAATAGCAAGCAGTGTCATCAAGAAATACATTACATTTTTTAATTAATATAGTCAATGGATGCGGAAAATAGAGTGACTTGAGAAGACAGCTTTAGTAAACACTTCGACTCAATCTAAACCATAAACATTAGCATTTTGATTACACTATTTTATGCAATCTATTTTGTTTATGTGAATTGTGAGTTCCCGAACCGTGAATCCGTTCAAGTGACACACCTCCTTCCACGCATATAATATCACATCACATGACATCACACGTCTCATCAAATCATCAAATCATCTACTCTTCTCCTGTCTGCCCTTCACGAATATAACTAAAGGTAATATTCAGTATCGCCCCATGTATGTTTGCGTTTGTTGCTTCAAATAACTCATTGCATAACCCCATCTCTCATTATGTTTTTTTTTAAATAATAAAGCCATAATCAAAAATTGAAACGTGCTTTCTAGCCGAAGAGCCATGCCTTCCGAGAAGTAAAAAATATTCACCCTGATTGGTGGTACGGAGTGGTGTGGTGCGACACTGTTGCTGCTGCATTCTTCTACTGCACAATACACTCCGAAATCCGATGCGATGTCAACGTCATTTCATTCCACATTGCATATATATCCTTATCATTAGTACAATTATTCAATCCTATGCACACAGATTATATCTTCCTTCGTGTAAGTATTTTTAAAATATTAAAATTCCCAAGCAAGGCAACCACAAGGTAACGACCCGATGTAGTTAAATTGCATAACAAGAGAAATGCATAATTTAGGATATTTATTTAGATCAGTTTCTTTTGCTGAATGCGAATCCACTTTTAGTTTTGGGCTAAATGTATACAATTATTTTAAATTTGATGAAAAACGAAAAATCATATTCTGCATAAAATAGTGAACAAATGCATTTCCCTTATGTAAGTGTAAGAGTCATTGTGACCCTTTCCTTGTTAGCTTGACTAGATTTAATCAGTTAAAAATAGAGCGAACCGTTATCCCAATTGGATTTTTACTTAGCACAAAGTTTTCCATAATAATTTTGCAAATTTTGGGGCACACTTCAGGTTGTTCCCTTGCTGGTTAGTACGGTTGGAAAAGCACACCGCATTTTTTGATGAACTTGCAATGTTTTGCTGTCTGAATCTGGAGGACGGGAATCAAATGCTCATCCTCTCTCGTTCTCATGAATGAACTGAATTGGACAGACTGAATAAGTCGCCGTGTGCTTTGTTCCAAATCATAAACTCCTGCAGAATATTAGGGAAGGAAGGGAGTCGAGCACGTCGTGTAAGTGAGTGTCTCAAAACGACTTATTAGTCGCACCATCATCATCATCGCCTTTCAGAAGTTTTCTGACTTCAGACTTGGCTCCACCACCGAACATTTCATCTCGCTCGAGACGGGCATAAAAAAGGGTGTACGAGTAGGCACGAGAAAATCTTGGTTTCCGAAAAAAAAACTTTTCTCTAAGCTTTAGCAAAAAGACTCAACAAGCTAAAAGGTGTACATATTATACATATTTTACACTTTTATGTCATATAACTTATAACACGCAGTCTGGCCTGGCTTTGGTTGTACATTATTAATAATTTTTTTTATTTGCGTCTCAGTCTCATGTGAGGGGACCACAGCTGCATACACCAAAACGGCAGGAGGAATTGAATTGTGAATTTCATTTCAGAATTATTTCTCACGTTGTGGCTAATTGCTCATGTCGTGATTGTGATAAAAAAAAAGTCTTCTGTTCTGTGGTGCATTTTGCTGATGCAAGTTTAGAATTTATTATTCCTCTGATCTGAACTTGAAGTGATCTTAATGACTGACTGAACTGAATGAATGAGTGAGTGATACTGATCGATCTATTTCATTTTCATAGACCGATTAACAAAATAAATTGCTACCTGTTATAGTTAGTTCACTGGGTTATATTTAAGCGTATAGGCAAGCCTAAGACACGCCACGCCACGAGCTCCGGATTTACGATTCGGATCATTTTGATATAAATTGAAGTGTTTGCCATCCACTGGAGTCCATTCCAGTGAGTGTTGGTGGTGGGGTTGGGCAGTCAGATATAAAAACGAAGATTTAGAGAAAATAAAATACAAAAAGTGTTTCCGAAATTTTAAAAGTTAGCATTGGGGCATTGTCGACCGACTTCCTACCAGGACAAGGTGAGAAATTTGTTCGATCCAAATTATTTTTATAGCTTGCAATAAATTTGCAATATGTCATGTAGTCTTGTCATGTTAACATGAGGTGGAGAGGGGACACAATTTAGATAGTCCACTCTGCTGGTGACAGTTATTTGTTCTGTTCTGTCAATTGATCGAGTAAATAGAAAGGGAAAACCGATAGCGGTCAATATTCATATCCGTAATATGAATGATTTAACACCCAAAAAACGTGCATTTTGTGTTCACTTCAGTCCAGTCTAGCTAAAGTCCATAAAACGTATCCGGATCACTTACATGTGAGTTTGCTAATCATCGTTTTGGAAAATTTCCTTAAATGAAGATAAGTAATCAAGCGTGGAGCATCACAAAATCTTGATCTTGAGATCGAGAGCCGGAATATGTCACGCATTTTAAGCAACCGATAATCCATGGTGCACGCTCTCGAGATTTATTGGACTGAATCACGAATCACGTTCGGGGTAATTCAATACCATCTAATAACTCCCTGGAGATTAGATTAGGATCAAGATCCAGCTGCAGCAGCAGCCGGCGGCGGACTCTGAGTACATTGCGTTTTTTTGCAATTGTAATAGATACGCTTGTGAGACTGCATGTACTTAACATGTCTCATTTCGTACATTAGGAAAAACAACTCATGTTCTAGTAGTCCTGTTAACTCGTTATCACCTGCACTATTTCACTTGACTTGCAGTACAGATCATAAATGACATGATATGTTATGGTGTTTATGCTCTACTATATAATCAATCATGATAATTGCAGATGCTAATTTAAATCTCATTAAAAAATATCCTCAAGTGTTTACGCAAGTTTCAAGTAATTTTGATGCAGTTGGCACAAATAATAATTAGGGATGGGCTCCATGGGCTCCATCCTTCATCCTCATCGTCATCCGTTTTTTTTTTTTTTAAATTCCGTCTTCTCCGTGTCGGAATCCAGAATTTAAGATGGAATTGGAAGTGAAAAACTGGTGACGTAGATGAGTACAAGGATGAGCTGATGGTTGATGTGATGTGAAGTTATTTATGATTATGCAATTATGTTTTCTGCATCAGACTACATGACTGATTAGAGCAAGAACAGGACGAACAGACCGGGTTTCATATTGAGAAAGGAAGTATGGTTAGAATAGAGTTTAGCAGAAAAAATCGTGTCATGTGTGGGCCAAGGCCACCAGATTTTCAGATTACCTTTTGTATTTTAGAAAAAAAAATCGAAGCGAAACAGACTTTTGGCTTGGCTCTCAAGAGAAGACATAACTCAACACAATGGCTTTTGTGAGGCGTGACGCAAACCAAACTTGAAAGATGATATGAATGGTTTGGCTTTGGCTAGGTTGGAGAAAATAGAAAAAGGACAACATTAACATTCCATTGCACTTAGTAAGAGTAAGAAACCACATCTTTTAACTGCCTGGGAAATTCTTGCGGACATTTGCAATAATTGTCAAAAAGAAGCGATGATGCCAGAAGCAACAACAGAGCCGAATGCTTTGGCACTTTGTCTTGTCGCTTGACGTTGACGCTGCGCTTTGACGATAATTTATGATCGCGAGTACGAATACGAGCTGCATAACATTTTTATGAGCTAAAGTTAGATGAATGGCGGACAAAAGTCAGATTTAGCAAGTTAAAGTCAGCGATTAATGTCAAAGTTTATTCTAATTTTATACAACATTCTGGATTTATTCAGATTTATTTCCATTCTGAGACTGACTGACTGCACATCTGTCCAGTTATGATTGCTCGTGCTCGTATTGATGACTTGATTCATTTGGTCGTTGACTTTCTAATTTATATTGGATTTTTACATTTCCTCTGGAGCAAAGTTTCTTCAAATTTCTTTCACAGTCACAGTCTTTTAAGAAACGCCAGGTGTTTGTTTTTTGTTTTTAGAATTCCGAAATTATTTTCATTGAGCAATCATTAATTATCAAACTACACGTGTGTGTAAGTATGTGTGCCATAATTAACGGTTTTTTAGTTTATGAATCAGGGGTGTGTAATCGGATAATATAATTTGTCTTCGACAGAGGATTTATAGCAAATGATTTTCAAATTTTGCTTGATTAATAATATATAATATATTAAACTGTCATATCTTGCTTAGATTGATTAAACTTAATAGATTAATGATTAATCACTTTATTAAAAATGGCGTTAAATATGTTTCTGAAAAAACCAAAGAAAATTTAAATTTCGTCCATTTCATGTATTCTCATATTGCCAAAAACGTTGAGAAGCTATTTTTCACCAGCAAATTCAGCTTAGCTGTTTATGCGAAAGTGAACAGGATTTTAATTGTAAAAAGTAATCCAAAATGTTTCTATTGATTGTTAAAGTAATAAAATAAAAAAAGTTAGAACGATCAGTTCATAGTCCATTACCCATCCCTGATTGGATTTAACCCATTTAAATTCCGAACTCACATTATATATCGAAGATATAGAATCATTACTTTTTATTGCATAATCTCCCATTAAAAATTGTTTATTTAGAACCAGCTCATCCAAATCTCTGTATATCTGTAATACAAATACAATACAATACAATACCTCGTTATTCATTTTTTTATTCGTTTAAAAATCGACTATGAAAAAAATTCTTGTTCGTTACATAAATAAGAAGATGACTACGTGACAAAAAAAAGGAAAGAAGGCGTAGGGTAGATAGTAAATCTTAATGAGACAACACAACAAATCACAAATCATCTCCTCATAACACAACATAATATAACCGACCTTGGATTATTGGTTTGGAAGTTGGAACCTGTACAAGTACTACATAACTGAAAAACAAAAAAAAACAACTTCAACAGCCAAAACCAAAGTTATAGGTCCGACCGAAATAGCTCTCTTCAATCTCAATCTTCAGATTTCCCGACCCAACTCCAACCGACACGCCATGTCATGCCATAAGCCACACGCGTATATACACGTCTTCATTTTCATCCTCATCCATCCTATTATGTATCCATAATTCATTTTTTTTTTGTTAAAATTAGATTCATGCATGTATGCATTCATGGAATCTAATTCTAATGCTCGGCTCGAAGAAAAACACTTTTTATCGATCTAACGAAAAAAAAAATCGTCTTGACAGGAGCAATAACATTACATCATCACATCATCTAATCTGCCCATTAAGAATGAAGTCTATTGTATTGTATTGTGTGTGGCCTGGACATTACTTAAACTTGTGTCTCGCCTCCAATTTATGTCTTCCAAAAAACACTGAATTATGAACTGGAATTGGACTGTATTCCAATTAATCTTAATTATGCGTCGTCTTATGCCACGATATGCAGCTATAACGAGTTTTCGCTTTGCACTTCTTCCCTCACGCCATGCCAGCGCCAGGCTAGGTCTACGTCAGAGAAAAAAAAATTATTCCATATTTTTTGGTACATGTGTGTTTACATTTAGGTATGTAAAGTTGCATGGAACTTCGGACTGGACTGGACCCTGGTCAGTATTTTTTATTTTTATGGGTGTATTAACTCTTGACCTTATGGCGCACATTAATAAATGCATTTTGTGGTTGTGGTCCAAGTCCAATCCAAATCCAAAGTAGGATCAAAATCAAATCAACTGAGCAAATATAATTTCATAAAGAAAATTATTTTCTTCCATGTAGGCCCACTCCTCTAGACTTCATTCACTTGTTGCTCCCCGTCGTGCACTACTGGACATAATCAGGGCTTAACTGTTGCTGCGTTGGAGTAAGAAGAAATTATGGAAATGGAAGACGGTAGATTACCCGTAAAACGACCTAAAGGTAACCCAAAACAATAAGACTTTAATACCATTTAAATCCGTTCAGTGGGGCAACTTGATAAAAATGATTGATTAATCACAGGATGGGGAGCCCGTCACACAATGGCTATTCTGGGATGCTGGGCATTGTTTGTATGTCCTCCGTAGCGCCATGTCCTATGCCATGCGTTTCAACATTTCCATCGCCATCGTCTCGATGATCAACAAAACAGCTTTGGAAATCACACTACTGGACATAATCAGGGCTTAACTGTTGCTGCGTTGGAGTAAGAAGAAATTATGGAAATGGAAGACGGTAGATTACCCGTAAAACGACCTAAAGGTAAGCCAAAACAAGACTTTACCATTTAAATCCGTTCAGTGGGGCAATCTGATAAAATTTTTAAATTATTTAATCACAGGATGGGGAGCCCGCCACACAATGGCTATTCTGGGATGCTGGGCATTGTAATTATAGACTACAATTTTAAAAAATTATTTATGGAATGAAAAAATTATTTATTTATTAAATTCAAATTAATTTGAATTTAATATATTGTATGTCCTCTGTAGCGCCATGTCCTATGCCATGCGTTTCAACATTTCCATCGCCATCGTCTCGATGATCAACAAAACAGCTTTGGAAATCCCTCAAGCCTCCCATAGTTCTGATGATTTAACAAATTCCAGCAGCAGTGGACTGACGTGCGATCACCTGAAATCAAGTTTACATTCCATGGGAGAGGGTAACCTTTCCACAATTGTGGAGGCGTCGGATGATGCGGAAGACCCACAAGGGGAATTTGATTGGTCTGCGAGGGATAAAGGCATCATTCTCGGGAGTTTCTTTTGGGGTTATGTGCTCACTCAAATGCCAGGAGGCATTCTGTCACATAAATATGGAGGGAAATGGCCCCTTGGACTTGGGCTCTTCTTCGCCGGACTTGCCACAGTATTAACTCCAATTGCGGCGAGAACTCACATTTACGCGTTGTGCTTTGCCAGAGTTGTTTGTGGGCTTGGCGAGGTAAAATTATTTAATCCAATTTGAATAAAATTAAACCTGTTCGGGGAAATCTAATTTTCCTCTCGTCTGATCACATCATATTTTCTTTTAAAGGGATTTGCATTTCCTGCAATGCACGGCTTGCTCGCAACTTGGGCACCCCCAGACGAGAAGTCCAAATTGGCAAGTATTGTGTACGCAGGTGCTCAGTTTGGAACCGCAGCCGTTATGATTGTGAGCGGCTATTTAAATTGCGGCGAGAACTCACATTTACGCGTTGTGCTTTGCCAGAGTTGTTTGTGGACTTGGCGAGGTAAAATAATTTAATCCATTTTGAATAAAATTAAATCTGTTCGGGGAAATCTAATTTTCCTCTCGTCTGATCACATCATATTTTCTTTGAAAGGGATTTGCATTTCCTGCAATGCACGGCCTGCTCGCAACTTGGGCACCCCCAGACGAGAAGTCCAAGTTGGCAAGTATTGTGTACGCAGGTGCTCAGTTTGGAACCGCAGCCGTTATGATTGTGAGCGGCTATTTAATTCATGGAAATGTTCTTGGCGGCTGGCCATCCGTATTCTACGTTACCGGAGCGCTCACAATCCTCTGGTTTGTTCTTTGGTGCTTCTTCGTCTTCGATAGTCCCGCAGATCATCCGCGAATCTCAAATGAGGAGTTGAATTTCATCGAAAAGAGCATTGGTAACCAGGCTTCCAAGGTGAAGGTTCCAACTCCATGGCTCTCCATCTTCACTTCCATGCCATTCTACGCCATTCTCGTTGGCCATATTGGGCATGCGTGGGGTTTGTTTGAAACTTATAAATTATATACTTAAGTGATTACTTGTGTGATACTTAAAAATACTTAAATTTACTTAGGTTTGTATACTCTCCTTCATGAACTTCCATCTTATCTCAAGAACATGCTTCATTTTGACATTCGTGAGGTTGGTTTTTTGCAATTTAAAAGTAAAAATCTAATCCCATGATAAAATGTTAATTTTTTTTTTATTATTACATCCAACAGAATAGCTGGCTTTCCGCTTTGCCATACATAGTGATGTGGATTCTCTCCATCATTCTCACTCAAATTGCTGACTGGCTCATCTCTAGAGGAATTTTGCGTACGGTTGTTGTTCGCAAGGGATGTCAATCCATCGGTATGTGGATGCATTAAATTTGTTGAATAATGCAGTTAAATGTGTTATTTAATTCGGTGATTCTGAATTTGTTTTCAGCCCATCTTGGATCAGCGGTTTTATTAATTGCTGCGTCATACAGTGGTTGTGACCGAGCGGCGACTGTGACTCTTCTCACGTTATCCGTTGGTATGTATATGTACACACACTATGTTCTCAAAATTCAACGAACTGTGTTCATTTTGTAAAGATTATCGAACCTCATCAAACCATTATCATATTTTTAAATTGTTATTTCAGGGATCAATGGAGCCATTTATGGAGGATATGTCGTAAGTCATGAATTCATGATGATAATGCAAATAAGGAATGTTTTTATTCTTTGATAACGTAACACATTATTTTTCTCTTGTCTTAGGTTAATCACGTCGACATTGCCCGGAACCACGCAGCAACTCTGAGTGGAATCACCCACACGATAGCGAACATTACTGGATTTTGCGTTCCATACGTCGCTTCTATTTTCCTCAGTCAAGGGGTAAGCAAAACCAATTTTCTTGCATGACTGGCTTGTCGAAATTGCTTTTTCATTAACTTCAGCCGAATTGACTTTGATATACTAGTAATGACAGGGATAGAATACCATTTTCCTCTGAGAAAATGTCCTAAAGTGAGAAATTGTATTCGGTAATATGAGCCATTTGGGCTATTCATTATTAAATGACTGCAATTGGGTAAATACAGTTACATTCATGTTGCCCCAAATGAACCCTGTAGAAAGTTTCCAAATATATGGTAAATTCAGAGAAACGGGAAATTCCAGTGTTTCCCACAAATTCAATTCGCCCCTTTATCTTCTCTGTGATTAAGATAATGCATAACTATTGACTTTGTTTTTTATCCTTTGTAGAATACTTTGGAAAACTGGAAGCAACTCTGAGTGGAATCACCCACACGATAGCGAACATTACTGGATTTTGCGTTCCATACGTCGCTTCTATTTTCCTCAGTCAAGGGGTAAGCAAAACCAATTTCCTTGCATGACTCGCTTGTCAAAATTGCTTTTTCATTAACTTCAGCCGAATTGACTTTGATATAATGACAGGGATAGAATACCATTTTCCTCTGAGAAAATGTCCTAAAGTGAGAAATTGTAATCGGTAAAATGAACCATTTGGGCTATTCATTATTAAATGACTGCAATTGAGTAAATACAGTTACATTCATGTTGCCCCAAATGAACCCTGTAGAAAGTTTCCAAATATATGGTGAATTCCGGGAATCGGGAAATCCCGATATTTCCCACAAATTCAATTCGCCCCTTTATCTTCTCTGTGATTAAGATAATGCATAACTATTGACTTTGTTTTTTATCCTTTGTAGAATACTTTGGAAAACTGGCAGTGGGTTTTCTTCATCGCCGCAGCTGTGTACATAATTGATGTAATCTTTTATGTGATATTTGCATCTGCGACCGAACAACCATGGAATCGAGGATACTCATCTCCAGCAATGTCTAGCGTTAAGTAGAGCAAAGAGAAAATTAGGTATATGCTTGGGGTTTCTTCAGTTTAGCTTTTTTGTGTGTTCCAAGAATTATTTTTAGTTTTAAGTAGGTAGTCAGGTCAAAACTATAAACAAACAAGTGGTTTAGAGTAAGATGACTTGACTCGAATCCTCTGATTTTTAACAAATGTTTCCCCATATCCCCATCCCCACGACTTAGGGTAATTTATCCAATTCTTTTTGGTAATCTCATTTGCTGTAATTGTATCCGATGTGTACCCAAATATAGTGTCAATATATAAATGTCAATATAAGGTCAATCTAATACTTGCATATTTTAGACCATATCACAATATCAATAAGTTCATGTCATATGGGGCTATTTTAAACTAAGTACATATGTGAATTTTATCAAATATTTTTAGTCATAGTTAGACAGTAGTTAGTTTAATGTGGATACGTTTATTCTGGATCAGAAAGAGTTCTTGTTTTTTTTTCAAAATACAGGGGTTTCCTAATTTACAGCGGGCATTGTACATGTCACGCGGTTAGCACAAAGGAATACAAATAAACTGAATCTTTAATAATAACAATGATGCGATAAGTATTAACTGTAAGTAATTGAAACTTAGATGTACTTTCTATTATTTAATACTTTCCTTGAATTGTCTGGTTTTAGAATAAAACTTATTGATGCCTCTTTCTTCAGCTTTTTTTCAGTGCATTTTTTTGGACATGGATTTAATCAAGACAATTTTTTATTTCAATGATACGATACGATACTTTACCGGATACATACAAGGTTGTTCCAAAAGTATTGTCCCATAGTTTATGTTATGCAAATGTGGATGCCATTTTGCCCAACTCGTATGCTTGCATATATACAACTGATATTATATGGCCTAGTCTCCGCCTGAACAAAATTTCACAAAAGACTTCGCACAAATGCCTTCAAAAACGCCCACAGAAGTTGAAGCCCCAGGTATGGGAGTTTCCAAGCAAAGAATGGCCCAGAAAAGTATCATAACCGTCCTTTCCAACCTTGGTTTTAGTGTTTGTGGCAAGAACATTTATTTTTTACTAAATTCGCATAGAAATATGAGAAGCGGTTCACCTCTGAAAAAAATGGGGCGACCCCGATCTATACTTACCACAAGGCTTCGTCTGTGTGCCAACAACGTTTTGTAGAAGGAAACCCCCCAGACGGCGTTACCCATGTTGAAATCACTCAGAATCTCACGAAAAGCCATTAGCCATGTGATTCATGGCAATTCAAAGAAAAAATATACTCTAGTCTAGAACGAAATTACGTGCTATTTTGTAGGGGTAACGGGCAAACCGGAAGTGCAATATTATATGACGCTAAGCAAATGTCATCAAGCATGAATTCCCCTGAATTTGCTTTGATATGATAGAGCGTTGCTCATTGTGTCCGATTGCGACGAAACAGGACGAATTTGTTACTAAAATGAACCGAAATGAAGTTTGAAACATTTGGTTCATGGATATTATAAGTTAGTGAATCGAACGCTACTACCTATTTCCCGAAAGAGTAGCTTTTTATTTAAAGTTTAAAAAAAACTAATCAATCCCTTAGAGAAAGCCTTAAATAAAAAACCTACTGACAGTACCTTCTTGAGAGCCATGGGAAGGGGCTTATAAGAAAAAAATTGATATTGAATTAAACAGTCTGGCGACATGGACTTAGTCTTTTGAAATACACATGATTAATAACGAAAAAGAAGCCGATTCCTAATTTTCATTGATGAGTCCAAGGCGTCATCCTGTATCTTGTAAAAGTTTCTATAGTGAATAGCTGAAAAGAACGTCCTATCCGTATTAAGCCTGTAAATTTTTTGCGTCATAAATAGAGTTGATCTTTGAAATTTGAAGTACGAATTCCTAATTGAGGAAGAGAGCTATTCCTAACTTTCATTACTTTGATT